>VDFB02376880.1:214893-301148 GCA_007258455.2 Sequoia sempervirens
GAAGAATTGGAATTTTATCTTTCAAGGAAAAAAATTTATACGTTATACGATGTGCGTCACTTTTTAAAAATGTTGTATTTTGAAAAAAACCAATTTTTGTGGGAGATGGAAAAAGAAGTGTAATTTGATTCCAAAAATTTTGAAAAAAATATTTTTAGAATCTACAGACAAAATGTGACAAGACTCTAGTTTGCATTATCTTCAAATTCCTCACGGTTTAACCACTATAGGTGCTCAAATGTGAAGATTTAGTTAAAAAAAAATTAGTGTCAAGTTTGGCCAAAAATCGTAAACCACTATTGTGGGATCACCCTAGGTATTGGCACTATTTGATTATTTGTTTGAGCTTATGGATTTGTGCACAAGCCTCCTTGGAACTGGCTTTATTGGTAAGAAGATCTTCTGCCTTGATAGTTTTGGTAGGTTGGCTTCGAAGGCATAGACTAGTTATGCTTTATGGTAGTTATTTCATTGGTGATGGTCTGCAACATCTCTTTGATGTCACTCATCTCATCCTTTGAAGAGCCAAATGTGGAAGCGAAATTTTATGGTGTGTTTGGATATGTGTAAATAGATTGGGGAGGAGCAGGCGTAATGGTAGATGCAATTTCCTAGGCGGGAATTGATATTTTAGAAATATAGGCATAATGGGCCGAGGTGACAACTTCTCAGCATCTATCAACTTGTTCTCTACCTTGACAGCGACGATGTATGCATCCAATAGAGTAGTTCCACCAAGAGACTGGATCATCATTAATATATCAGCATTGATGGATCTCAAGTAGAACATGAATGCCAACTCAGGCAGCAAGTGGATAGCAACTTGGATTCTCTTCCAAGTTATGTGAATCGGGCGTTGAAGTCAGTCATGGCTTCATATGGGGCTCGCTTTGTGATTTCCAACTAATTATATTGAGAAGATTTATCTCCATCATTCAAAAATATTTCATAGAAAGGATCTCCAAGGTGATCCCAGGTATTGATAGTGTTCTCTTATAGAGTGCAGTACCAATCTAGTGCCTTGCCCTTGAAAGAGGCTACAAGTAATCTTAGCGCTATATTTTGGTCGGTGACTCCATTCACCAAACACATGTCTGCCACATCTTGTAGGTGTTTGGATTGTGTTTTTGAGCCATCCCTAGTGAATTTTGGTACAACTTTTAAAGCAAAGACCAAGCTAGGGTCCCAAACAACGAGTGCTACTAGTGCTACAAGGGGACTTCTAGCATCCCACACCAGGTAATTTCTATTAGCAATTGGAAACATGGTTGGTGGAGGGATTGAAATTTTCACTGATGGGTTCTAGTTTGTACTATTACTAGTGGTGGGACTAGCAAGCTAAGGTTATTCACTATTTGGGATCTAGTAACAGGCGGATGGCGCATACACCCACTTTAGGTTTACTCACATTTAAGTAGTCCCACCAAGCATGCTAGAAAAATAAAATATTGATGCCAAAAATTAGCAAGGTAACAACCTTATGGGAAACTCAGTTAATGGGGGGACCAATTACACTAAACTGAGTAACCTCCAAGTTTTTATAGAAGTCAGCTTCTTCTATATTTGGGGTTTTTGGAATTGGAAAAAGAAGAAAATATAAAAAATAAATATCTAAGTAAGGCGATGTGCCAAGATGTAGATGTAGGCACGGTGAATATATATCTTTTCGATGAGATGTAAGGGCCCATTCAACAATCTGCTAAGTTTGGGAATAACAAAAATAAAAGATGAAAACCTAAATAATTTATCCAATAACATAAAATAACTCCCATAGACATTCACTGAAAATAAGAGTCAAAGACATGGTCTAAATTAGCAAACTTGTATTGAAATCATAGAAGTTCTGCAAATAAACAACTCAATATAATAATGACATAATATAATGTTTTTTTCAAATAGCTTTAAGAAAATAGAAAGGCCGAACAATGGCACAGTCTTGAATCTTATACAATAATCTAAAAAGATTACAAAAGACCTAGTGTCTTTCACAAATTTTTTTTGTATCTTCTAAACTGATTTTCAGAATGAAGAAGTTGTATATATAAGAAAACAATCCCACCACCTAGCGAGCTAGTAACAGAAAAGATTCCTTCATCACAAGAAATGATGCCTAGATAAATGATTTCCCATGGCCATTGCAACAAAAAATATTCTAAGCATGGAACATGGTCACCTTTGAACTAGATGCATGGGTGATCCCACAATAGTGTTTTACAATTTTTGGCCAAAATAGACACTGAAATTATTATTTTTAACTAAATCTTCACATTCGGGAACCTATAGCAGCTAAACCGTAAGGAATTTGAAGATGATGCAAACTAGAGTCTCCTCACATTTTGTCTATAGATTCTAAAAATATTTTTTTCAAAATTTTTGGAATTATATTGCATCTATTTTTTCATCTCCCATGAAAACAGTCTTTTTTCAGAAAACAACATTTCAAAAAAGTGACACACACCATATAATGCATAACTTTGTTTTCATGAAGGATAAAAATCAAATTATTTTGAATTTAGATTTGTAACTCCAATATCTAGTGCTTCCACTTGGTTAGATAGTTTTTTATTGAATATTTTTTCTTTAATCAAGTTTCGAAGTCAAACCAATTACAATTTAGACATAGCACGATTATATAACACGTAACTTTTTTTGTATATATCAAAATTCAAATCTTTTTTTTTTGTCGGATCAAAGACTTCAATATCTGGTGCACTCATATTTTTTAATTTTTTTTTTGATTATTTTCTATTTTTCCACATGTTTAGAATAGAGACCTTCATTTTTGATGAAAAACCTATGTTTAATAAAACTAAAAAAACAAATACATAATGAAACCAAAACATATTAAAATTATATTCGTTGGATAGATCATTCTGAGGAATACCTAATTCTAGTTGGGTTTTTAAAGAATACTCCATTTTCATCTTCAAACCAACCTTCAAAGTGTAAAAAAATAGGTTTTTTTGTGTTTGAAGGGGAGAATCGGGGTTTTGGGGGGTTCGAACGAATCCATAGGGGTTTGAGTGAACCCCCAAGGGTTCAGTTGAACTAGGGTTTAGTTGAACCCTGGTTGGACCAAACCACCCTAGTTACATGTATTTTGATTGCTTTTTAGGCGGAAAACAAATTGAATGGGTTCACTCAAACCCTAGTTTAAATGAACCCATTTTTGGTTCATGTAAACATTCAAGTTCGTATGAACCCCCAAAATCAAAAATTTTGCCATGGTGTCATTTTTTCTCAATTTTCCTTCCTCCATCAAATTGTAAACCACTATTGTGGCTTCACCCACATCCCCTGTGAATGATGGTGGTGGTCTCAATGTAGAAGTAGCGGAATTCCATACAAAAATTTGTTGCTCAATCATGAAGCCAGTTAGGACACGTAGCAATAGGTCAAGGCTTGCGGTTCATTCCTCCCTCCTTGCGATGAAAACCCACACAGGGAAGACACGTGAAGAAGTCCTTACTATAGGCACTAACTGTGGGGTCCATCCAAAAGTGTACGTGGATCAATGCTACATGGCATGCAAGTGAAGCATGGTTGAGAAGTGAAGGGAAGCAAGCATCAAGTTCCTACGATGTTGACACGTGACAATATGATGGGACTTGGAAGAAGGGCGAAGGAAGAAATCCTTGTGAGGAGCATATGGCAGACACGTGGCAGTAGCAAGTGAAGCTCTTAAAAAAAGGGGCCCAATGATGCTAAAATGTATGGGGTGTGAGCCAGAGTTAGAAAAATACAAACAACTTGAAGGGAGCTCGAGGAAATTTATATTCAAAAATACCAAACTTAATCAATTGAGCATCTTCAATGTAGCTTAAAAGTGCTAACTTCAAAATTTCTCCATTTACCATGTTGGCATTAACTTAGCATCAATACTTATATTCTTACACATAAAAATGGTAAGACCCCAAGGTTAAGGTCATTCCTATACCTAAGCCTCAAGGGTTCATTCTTGATGACCATACCTACATATCCCCTTGGGAAATCAAAGGCTTTGTAGTATGCACATCAATATTAGAGGGAGTTCATTCTCTCCTCTTGTATGAGATATTTGATCTCACCTTTAACCTAAGACTACTCATTAAGTGTAAGCTACTGCTTAGTTCAATTATAATTAAATGATAATATTTTTTTCATAAAGTTTTGGTTCCATACCAAACATAACCAAGCATTAGTGTAAAAACATACTCAAATACACAAGGGCCATATATATACAAAAATCCCAAGATCACATACCTAGTGATTGTCTCGAGCATACATCATAGATGTACAAGGGGAATAGCCCATACATAAAATAAGTATAATAGTGATTCTAAGATAATAATCATGCAACAATTGACTAATTCTAAGATGCAATATTCTGAAAATGATAGTTTGATGCAAAATTGAAACAAAACAATGCATTTCTTTCACTTTTTAGGCTTAAATGAAAGATGCAAGTTAAATGCAATGAACAATTTGAAACTTTAATCACCTAATGAATGGAAATAATCTATGTAAAGATGACTAAAAAAAACACTAATGTAACTTATGATGCAATATTTTTGGATTTTTATGACTTTTTATGATGCCAAACATTAAATCCTAAATGAAAGATGCAAAATAATGCAATGCAAAACTTAGAACTAAGATGAATTATGGAAAAATTTAGAAGGTATATAATGTTATCAGGTCAGGTTCACCAATATGAAACATAAAAATTTGGATATCCTAAGTTTAATTCCCAAAACCTAGGCTCAATGTTCCAACATTTCTAATATTTCACTAGGATGTGAATCAACAAGGTGCATAGATTAACTTTCAACAATGAAGGTGGCCCAATCAGACTTGGATCTACATTTAATTGAGGATGGGAATGGATTTAAAATGATTTTAGAATGATTGACCTAATTATAATATGTGCCCTAATATTAAAAATATAAGATCTTGACAACTGGAAAATTGAAACAGTCAAGTTTTGATAAATCTGGTAGCTGCAGATGACTATGTACCTTCCTAGAAAAAAATGGTATGGTTGTGCCTACAAGGATTGGGCCACCCAATGGCTACTAAATCTTTGTTAAGGTATCCTACTCAACTTTTGGGGTCCTTTGGTGGTAGGTCCTTGTTTCCACTTGCAAAGTCATCGAAATGTCATCGGTAAATTTTATAGTTGAGTTTTTGTGTCTTGATGAAGTTGATGACAATAAATACAACAATGAAAAATGGATCTTCAAACTCTCTTCAACCCTCTTAAAACCTATGACGTACACATTCACAAAGATGGGAAAATGTTGTGCCATATAGGGGCTTGCCTTAGTCAAACCCTACAGTGTAAGTGTTCCCACTTCCATAATGGCAATTTCAATGATAAAATGATAATGGAAAGGAAGGAGATGATGAATGAGCACAATGTTGAAAATCATCACCCTTCAATTTCTTCCTTTAAGGACTAAATTCATGCACATCACTTCAATGGTTTGGATATTTCTTGATAGATTTTCTTAAATGCTTGAATTCTTATAGACCAACAACAATATTAGCCTTCAAAAAATCAGGATAACATGAACACATGGAATCACATACACCTTGAAATGATGCTTAGATCTCGAATTGCTGCAATAATACTCTAAAATATTGGTCTTGACGATAATGCTTGATCAAAAGTTCTTCAAATTGTGTTCTAGTTTCAAATGGTGAAAAGAATAGGTATTTATAGGAATTTCTCTAATTTCCAAAAAATTAGATCTTGATCCAACATTTGCAATTTGAATCCTAAATGTTAAAATTTTGCCAACAACATATTTGAATTTGGGTCCTAGCTAGGAAGGGGAACTCAGTCACCCATGGGCGAATGGGTTGTAGCCCAAATTTCTAAGACAATGTCAGTGGCAACACATGAGTTTGATGAATTTATTCAATGCTTGCAATTTATTGAAAAGTAGTACAAATGGGTTTCAGAATAATTAATTTTAGCCAATTATGGGATCAATTAGGCTCAATAATTTAGGGGGGCCAAAACATAGTGTGAAATTGTTAAGGTATTACAATTTTCTACACTACACCTAAAAATTCAACATCCCTAATGTGTTTATAAGGGTTGCAATGGTTTTTTGAACTTTACCCTTCATGTTGACAACTTTTTTTCATCTGAATTTGATGAAAATAAAAGGTTTATTTAGAAAATTGTGAGAACTTTACCAATATAAGACATGCTTTATTTTAAATTTAATAGATAATTATTATTGATTTTTCACATGCACTATGTGTAAAATCCTAATTGATAGGCTGATTGAAAAACACTATTATGGATCACCCTTTTAAATGGTTATTACATTTTTTGAATTTGAAAGATGCATCACACACTATGCTTCACAAACTATAGTTTTTAAAAAAATGAATTTCATAAATATTTGACCAAGTTAGGGTGGTTGTACAAATGGTTTTTAATATTTCTAAAAATTCCTACTAGAAAATTCATAATTAATTATTTATTTGCAAAAAAAATACAAAAAAATATGTGTCACATTCGTGCATGTGTCCTCTACTTATATTGAAAGATTTGAAAAAAATATTTATTTTTTCTCATACTTAGGGTAATTGGACAAACACCTACTTTTGCTTTTTTTTTTCCAACATTTAAAGTTCAACTGCATTGAAATTTTAAATTTTCACCAAATCAAATTACTTTTTTTTCCAAAAGAGGCCTAGTAGCCTACAAACTACATTCAATTTGCTACAAATTATATTCCTACATGTTTTCAAAATTATGTTAATAATCTATACAAATTCTTATGCGAAGTTGGTTAAGTTTGTTTTTCTATATTTTCATTGCCACTTAAGGGCCCTATTTGTCCCATCATGATCCTGCGCTGACCCCATTCATTGAGGAAGAAGATGAAATATGTACCTTTTTCATTGTATATTGATGCTTATAATCAAGCAACAGACATAGAAAGTGAAGATAAAATGCCCTTGCATAGTAAAATAAATACAAAGGAAGATGAAAGTTCAAATGACAATTGGGATGATGATTCAAGAATGATGCAAGAACTATAAAGGGACATGCTCCGAATCATGAAATATTTGAAGACAAAAATAAATCAACAAATAACTATGTTATACTAAGAGAAAATTTGAGGGGCACACAAAAGGTTATTGTTGTAAAAATATTTTTTGTGAGATTTGTCAGGTTATGGGTCATTCAATAAAGGAAAGCCCATATAATTTGAAGACAAGGAGTACACAATTACTCTTTACATAGGGAGAGTAGTCCACTCCACATAATGCATTTCCATGAGGTTATAGAAATAAAAGAGGACAAATCCAAATACAATATAACCCCAAATGGCACTCTATCATACAATGTTGACAATGTAACGAATGGGGACACTGTTTGAGAGACTGACAGAACAAACAAGAAAAAGTGCAATTATTATGCAAATGGTATGGACCTAGAAAACACAAAGAAATTGAATGTTTGATTTAAAGCATAATAAATTATTGGTCATTGCTTGTTCCCAAGAAAAGAAGGTTGTGTACCCAGACCCATGATCAAAAAAGGAAAGGCTTCAACAATCAAGGGTCGAAGAGGATAATGCTATGGAAATGAATGATGCCACTCAAGTGCAAATAAAAGTATGGTATCAAATCAATTACAATCTAAGAAAAATATTGCATGACAAGTACTTCTAGCTACTGTACCAGTTAAAGTAGTGGATTTATTACAAAGTATTCATAAACTTTTAAATGTTATTGTATTGGGGGAAAATGAGATGGTGCATGTGCTACAACTCGATTTGAATATGGTGAGAATGAAGAACCAATAATTGAACCTCTCCTATTGAGTGACCAAGTGATTGATCCAATGTTACTGACAGTTAACATGGTAAAAAAACTAGAAATGGTGAATATGGAGATCCTTGGAAGGAATCTCACCATTACAGTTGTTGATGATGAGTCTAGTGTGAATGTACTTCTAGAAGACACTTGGATAAGCCTTGGAAAGCCAACCATTTGGCCACTAACTTTTTAACTTGTGAGTAAAAATCAACAAGGTATTAAAAAACTTGGAGTTTTAATAGGACAAAAGGTAATTATCAAAACCCAAACATTTTTGTTGAAATTTTTGGTCATTCCATTAAGGAAGAAAGTGTGTGACATATTGTTAGGTCAAGGTTGGCTAGTGGTAGCCAAATTCAATCACACCTAGAAAAAGAATATAATCTTCATTGATAATAATGGTAAAAAATATATAATTGATTTGAAAAATCAAGTGGTTAGTGAGGAAGTAGCCTCCTTAGATTTGTCAGATTTAGACTTTGAAGAAAAATGGATGAAGAGTCATGAGGTCCTATGGAACCAAATGACAAATAAATTATTAAGTTACAATCATGTTTGGACAATTAAACAAATTCTCTTTGTGGCCTATTTCACTGGAAAATAGAGGAATATGGTTTATTTCCATTGAATTGTAATTTTCTCGAAGCTATGACTCTCACTAAAGAGCAATCGATGGAAAATAATTTTGAAAAGTTGGATAATTTATGTGTGGGGGATGTAGTCCATGGTTGGTAAAACACTTGCAGTGAAGGTATCTGACTTTGTAGAAAAAATAAAAAATAACGAATTATACATCTCAAAGTACAAAAAGAAAAATATTTAATGTGGAACATACAAATATTGATCGACTCAAATCAACTTCACAAAAAAATTATAGGAAAAAGAAAAGTAGAAAATAAAGAAACTATAGAAAGGAAGAGGCAAAAATATTATTTGATGATTGAAGGAGAAAATAATAAAAGACCCAATTACATAAAAATCTTGATTACATAGTTGTTGGATGATATTTAACAATTTGGCTAGTTTGACAATTGGTTTGGCTTGGTAATTGATTTAATATTGCTTATTATGCTGCAAGATTTTGATATAGTAATTGACATATTGCCACAATTTCAAATTTGCACATAAACTATAATGATTTCAAATGAATCCCAATAACCTGACAGTTATTAGTACAAAGAATGATAATCTAAATACCTTGTTGTTTGTAATAGAAAATAATAAATACATGCAATGATCTAACGTGTTATTTTGTTCAACAGTTTGCTCATTAGATGCTTTGTAATCTCCATATGCGGCCTATGATTTCAATGCCTCTGATTTGAGTAGGAATGAGTATGTAATTTATGTGCAAGGGTAGGAATCTTCAATATTTTATGTAAACCCCCACTACTCCTCATCCTCTGTATGCCTTCATCTACAATTATATTTGCATGCTTTCCCTCAATATTTTCCCACACCAGCTACCAACTGCAATATCATATACCATTTACTATAGCACCTGGTACCCTTCCAATCTTTGAATGATGAATGACTCACACCCCTCTCTAACCGCAGTGTTGTGCATTTGTAATAGAATCGATAACTTCCTTTTTGCATAGACAATATTGAGATGTCAGCTATTAAGAGGATCAATGATGGGAGATTAAAATACTTTCATTTAATTTTTTTTATGTTTAAAAATAATTATTTTTATTGTTAATTGACATAACTAGCAGTAGAAAATAGATTAACATATTTGTTTATTTTACTTTATGTTTAACTAAATGAGTGGATATTTTGGAAGTGATAGCTTATGTTAAATGTGTTGCTTAATGATGACTTTGGATGAGATGATTATGTTGCATTAATCTTTATTGCCATGATTGTTGTCCTTTTCATAATGGTTTTTAACATGGTATCTTAAAGATTGATGAGATGGTTAACTTCTCTATCTAATCCTAAGGAATGACTATGTCATAGATAGACCCTGCTGGATGATGAGTCACTCAAAATCTGAATCGACTTCTTCATAGTCGGTTGAGGAACT
The DNA here is from genome assembly GCA_007258455.2 of Sequoia sempervirens. Lineage (NCBI taxonomy): Eukaryota > Viridiplantae > Streptophyta > Pinopsida > Cupressales > Cupressaceae > Sequoia > Sequoia sempervirens. Next base: position 224,750 of record VDFB02376880.1, read on the forward strand.
TTTACTTCCAGCGCCAATCTGGTGCAGTTCTAGCATTAGTCCTCCACAGTCAACTTCAATTCTATTTTAGTTAGGAGTTAGATAATTTGCAATTAGATTTTTTTGTAATCACAAGCAATACTTTGTTTTGTGTTCTACTTTTGATCAATGAGAAAGGAAGCAAAAAGTTAATTAATTCACTATGTTGAAGGATCTTACCTGAGGAAGAGCAGGGCCCACTCAAACTTTGGAATGATCTTATGGTATTTTGTTAAGTGTTGTTATTTTCTGATATTAAAATTTGTAGTAGAAAATGATTTTGAATTGTTCAATCGTTAAAATCATCTTCTATCTTGGTAAATGTTAAGATCAGATAATCTATTTACAATTGTGTTTCAAAGTTTTAGTTATTGTGGTTAAGATTGAATAGTTTGAATGTTTAGATTTTTTTATGAGAAATGTTAAATTGAACCATTAGAATGGTTGAACAAGTTTCTTTTATAAATTGGGTTTAAATACCGTCTGAATCATTTAGAATTAATGATTGTTTGTTAGGCTTTATTAAAGAAATGTTAGGAATTTATGGAAAGATGGAGTTGAAGTCTATTCAGAATCTATTCATGGAGATTAGTCTTTATGCTTTTTAGAATAATCATCATTTTCTTTCAATTCATTTCTTCTTTTAAATTAGCATTTACTTTCCAACAATTAAATTATGGATTTCTTTTAAAGCAAAATAGAATTAATTTGGAATTCTGCATTTTAGATTAAGGATTAAAGTAATCATTAATTGTCTCCATGAATTGGTCTAATCGGAGTCAATAAAGTCATAATTAAGTTAGTGGAATTTTAAATTAGAAGTTAAAGTAGATTTAAATCTTAGGAATCAGTCGTTATAGTTTAGCTCCTGAAAGCTCCTAAAGTAGGCAAAACGATACCTGAAGTCATTGTTTATAGTGCAAACCCCCCAAAAAGAATCCATAACAACTATCCTTATCGCATATTGTTTTGAGACACACCCGATTCGATAAAAGAATTAATTAAATGATGCAAGTTGTGACATCAACAACCTTGCCCATCAATCAATATTTGACCATAATCACGATGTATTGCAAATATTTCCTGTGACCATCTTCCAGCATAATAATATATTGATTCGATCACTTTGAAATCAGCCTTTTCAATTAATTACGAATTCCTTCATTGACATTGGTTATCATTATCATGGTTGGTGACTAAGAGTTTTGGCTGTTATTAGTTCTCACCCGGCCTACCTCCTTTTCCCATAGCCATTGCCAACGCGACTTCCACGTTGGCTTCTTTAATAACTCGCAGTAATAGTTGTTACCGTCAACTTCCTTTCCAAGTTGGCATCACCTTCATTTATTGTTATCTACAACCTTGTTCACATACCACATCACCTCCTTGTCTCCTACAGTGGCTAAATCACTAGCTGCTCCCAATGCTCAGAGAAGAAATCCGTTGAGTATCAGCTCAGAGAGAACCGCACCAATAAAGATGAGTTTTCAAATACCCGTTACTGTTACTCAAATGCCAGTCCCACTCATTATCTGAGTCCTTTAATACAATCTTGCGTCCAATAGAATATTCACTATTCAATATCCTTTGACTTGCCTAATGGCCACATATGAATGCCTCCTACTGCGAGTCTTATACTCAAGGCCTCTCACAGTGTCTGCTATATTCAATCTCCTTAAATAGCTAGCATAGACTCAAAAATTAGGGCATACAAAATTATCTTTACCATTGTAATTTGTCTTCACAATATCAAATCGACCACCTTTGTAATTTTCATCAAACATTAATTTTACTACTGGGAATACATAGTGTAATCTTCAATAAAAACTTAACAACTTCCTCCAAATTGAGCTACGATCCTTTAAAACCTTGCATGAATTCTGAGATGAATTTGCTAACAATGTTGGGTTTTTCCAACCCTTACTCTCGAGGATTTTCATCCTTGGACTCTTAAAAGTTGTGCTTTCAATTTTCTCTTGATAATAAATTCTTCAATTCTGATATCAATTCTCGCGAACTAAATCTCTTATTATAATATTATTTGACGATTTTGAGCAATTATCACATATATTAAGTGACTTTAATTAGTATTGATTTCCTCAAGTCACTTTTTATCAATTATTTAATTATTTTTAGGTACTAATAATTAGTATTATTTAATTCTCTCATCGTTAGAAACATTACTCTGCCAATTTGTTGTGCTACTCTAATATAATTGTCATTAGTCACCTTGTCCTATTGCAACATCCTGTGAAGCACTCCATCCATCAAGCAAATCCCAAGATCCTGAACTAATCTAGAATCCATGTTGAAAGTGGTGAAATAAATCATATTCCTCCATTTTCCATTGAAATAGGCCACAAAGAGAATTTTTTTAATTGTCCAAACATGATTGTAACTTAATAATTTATTTGTCATTTGGTTCTATAAGACCTTGACTCTTCATCCAATTTTATTTAAAGTTTGAATATGACAAATTCGAGGAGGATACTTCCTCACTAACTGCTTGATTTTTCAAATTAATTATATATTCTCGATCATTATTCTCAATAGAGATTATATTAGTTTCCTAGTTGTAATTGGCTTTGGCTACGACTAGCCAACCTTGACCTAACAATACATCATACACTTTCTTCTTTAATGAAATGGCCACAAAGTTCAACAAAAATGCTTGGATTTTGATAATAACCTTTTTTCCTATTAAAAATCCAAGTATCTTAATACCTTGTTGATCTGCACCCACAAGTCAAAAATTTAGTAGCCAAATGGTTGGCTTGCCAAGACTTCTCCAAGCATCTTTTGGAAGTACATTCACACCAGACCCATCATCAACAACTGTAATGGTGAGATTCCTTCCAAGGATTTCCATATTCACCATTGTTGGTTTTTTTACCATGTTAACTATCAGTAGCATTAGATCAATCACTTGGTCACTCGATAGCATAGGTTTAGTTACTAGTTCTTCATTCTCACCAGATTCAAATTGAGTTGTAGCACATGCACCATCTCATTCTCCCCCAATACAATAACATTTCAAAGTTTAGGAATAATTTGTAATAAATCCACTAATTTAATTGGTACAGTAGCTTGAAGTTCTTATCATGCAATATTATTCTTAGATTGTAATTGATTTGTTACCATACTTTTATTTGCACTTGAGTCAACTGCATCATTCATTTTCCATAGCATTATCTACTTTGGCCCTTGATTGTTGAAGCCCTTCCTTTTTTGAACATGGGTTTGGGCACAAAACCTTCTTTGCTTGGGCACAAGTAATGACCAATAATTTATCATGCCTTACATCAATCATGTTGAAACTAGCCTTTTTCTTCAAACCTTTGATGTATTTCTGGTTTCTAGGTCCATACCATTTGCACAATAATTTGTATAGTGTATTGCAAAGAGATAGTGGATAGAAATCGATAAAAGAGTCACACACAAGTTTCTTGGGGATGAGTGCAATATTTGTGTTATCAAAGTCTTAACAAGATTATTTTGGACTTTCATGAGTCCTCTACCACTTCTAAACATCCCTCTTGATGATGCCCAAACACTTCTGGTAGAAACATGCTAAAAATTCATCCAATCCAAGAGCCTTATCAAGATGCAATTGAACAGTTGTAGCTTTGGCTTTGTCTATAGAGATGGGCACCATGAGAAAAGAATTATCTTTCATTCATGACCAAGCATGAGATATTGTTCAATAGGCTATTCATATACATTGCATTTGATGCCCAATTAGCAGCCTAAAAATCCTTGAAGTAAGCAATTGAATCATTCTAGGCTCTTCTTTCCTTTGAAGTATTATGAAGGAATTTGGTGTTTATATTCCCAAGCATTTAATAGCTAGAGCATTCCCCTACCACTTGTCCTCTATATGCCTTCATCTACCATTATATTTTGTCTTCTAATGCTATACCTTTTTATCTTTTGCATGCAGTTATTTCAGTTTTGTCTTGATCCTTTGGACAAGTTGTCAAAATTAAAATGTGACATATGTCCATGGCTTTAAGATTGTTTCTCCCTCATCTCTATAAAAGGGGATTTTGAGCCATTTTGTAATGATCTTGGATATTTTTTGTAAGGGGAATAAATGATTATCACTGCCTCCACCAACTAATTCTCAAGTCTAAGGTAACAAAGCACTATCATACAAACATCACTATACCTTACAAGAGGAATTAGGTGCTCCTATGCCTTGTTAAGGTGCACTAAGATGATTTTTAGTGTGACAAAGAACTACAATTTTAGATTGAGATCAAATTTTGAGAAGATTGTCCTTTCTAGCAGCCACTTTTTTATGGCTACTCATCATTCGAGTACCTTGGGATATTCTATACACACCAGAGGCAAAATATTGTGCGATAAAATCATTTTTTTCTTAACTTTGTTAGAGTTAGGGTAAGGTATGAAAACAACATAGTTATGTATAAACTATAAAGGAAACAATTATACTTGTAAAGAAGAGAGACAAGAAGGATGAGAGTTAGTCTAAGTCCTTATCTAGGTTTTGTAAAGTTTGATATATAGGCCAGTCTTTTGGTAGTCTTTTGAAGTCCAAAATATATAAATTGCAATATTTTGAGTATCATAGCATACAATTCAATATATGGATCAAATTGAATATATGTCATATTGTTGTATCTTCTTTGATATATTTTAATATTCTTTTAATCAATACAAATCAAGCATTTGTGAAGGTTTTTGTTGCACATTTATTGTAACATCTATGTTTAATTGATGGCTTATGTTCAAGTAATATATTAAAAATACACTTTCAATATTGAGAATATTGTTATGCTAAAGATTTAGAAGTAGTATAACAATATGGAAAATGAGTGGTCTTATTATTGTAAGACAATAATATCTTTAGTACCATTGAATTTGTGTTCAGGCTATTATTATCATAAGTTATTTATTTCATTGACTTTGTGCATGGATAAGACACTAGTCTAGGTTACTTCTTATTCAAAACCTAGGCCCTTTTAGAACATCATCTTAAGATACAAATGATGTAATAATAGATGAGACATGGTACTGCTCTATTACCTCAGACTTGAGAAATAGTTGGTGAAGGCAGTGAGAACATTTATTCCCCTTACAAAAAAAATGCAAGATCATTACAAAATGTCATGTCCCCGAATTGGAGGTATCATGATTTAATTAAATTAATTGATTAAGTTGTCCAAATTAATGATATTTCAAAAGGATAGCTTAATTGATTATTTTAATTAAAATAAAATGGAGATGTTAAATTATTTATTTATAAAGTTATTCCAATAAATTAATATCAAAAGGATGACTTTATATTTAATTGGTTTAATAAAGTGACTAAATAAAATAATAAATCATAAAGTCACTTAAGTGAATTAAATAATATTTTATTCTAGAAGCTTCTTGGAGCTTAATGATAATCCTTTATAAGGAGTTGAATGCAAGTCATTTTCATCATGTCTTGGATTATTTCTATTTCTCATACTTGTGTGGTAAAAGCTAAGGCTTGCATTGCTCGAGGGTTTGAAGACTCTATAGTACCAGGTTCGGTTGTGAAAGATCAACCCTAGCTAGAGTGTTGAGAAATCCATCCAAGGTTTCTACAAATGCTTCATTGGAGAATTGCACAAGTGCAATAGTTGATGTATTATTGTCCTTCTGACAGTTGATGTGATAACTAGTTATTATTGCATCACCATCATTTGTAGCAGCTGAGGTATTGTTGCAAATATTTATGAGGGTATAATTGTTGCAACAACTGATTTATTGTTGCAACTTCATTTGCGAAAGGATTAATTGATTTGTTGATTCCTCTTAGAAAAATTTAATGGTCAAAGGACCAAATTTTGGTGGATTAATTGGGAAAGATATTTTGTTTGGATTGTGAAGATTATTTCAGACATCTAGCATCACAAGGAATCGATATTTTGCAGATTGGGAACCAATAACTTACAATTCAATTTTTGGTGCATATTCTTGCTTGTGAAATCATGGCATTTGGAGTAGAAATCGTAGACTTTGCACAACTTGCATACCAATGATTTGGGATAGGAAATTATATAAAAAATTGTGGCTCTTCATTTAGCAACTCGAAAGCCTTCACTAGTGGATATTATTGCTAGGTAAAATCATGGGACTCATTCAAGTAGATTCGCAGCCACTTGGGAGTCAAATCGTGGGGTTGTTGGCATCATTTGAGGTGTTGCCTTGAAGCCATATCATGGGTCAAACTTTGACAATTATGAGTACTTGTACCAGCTAAGGAGATCATACATTATACCGTTGCATAGTTGGGAATGATCGATCATCAACTTGGAGAAATCGTGGAGGCTTGGATTATAGTTGTCATTAACCACTTCCAAGTTCTTAAGTTTTCATTTATATTTTAGTTTGTAATCACTAGGTAGTTATTGTCATTGCAAGCCAAAGTCTTGGCATTCCTTTATAATCACATTTATATGAGCTAGTATGCAAGACAATTGTTTGTCTTAATGCATTATTGTTATAACTTCATATGAGTATTAGTTTCAATCATAATAAGTTTGTATGTCAACTATTTGTAATATTGTCTATGCATTTTCAGTCAATATAATCATCCTGAAGGCTGCAATAAAGGAGATTGGAGCTGCATATGAATTGTTTGTAAAAAAAACTTCTTGCTATAAATACCCATTTGCATAGGTAGGGTGCATGATAAGTGTTTGCTAAAATTCCTATTAGTTGTAGGTGTCAATTTCATGCATTTTCAGTCATCCATGCTCATTAGAAATACAAAAACAAGCATTGCATTGCATTCTTAGATTTATTATAGTCATTAGATAATTTGTTTAGAAGCCTTTAACATTTAAGCAATCATATCACATATTGAAAATACAAAAAGAATTCAAATACAAGAGTTGAATGGTTTGCAAGCAAATTGTTTGAAAATTTTCCTATCAACAAAAATCAGTCATTCAAGGGAAAATTGATTCTGCTAGCTTGTCGGGTCATTTAAAGTTTGATTTTCAATTGTAAAGCATGGCTTCATTAAGTGAAAGGGAGTTGGGCCAAAAACTTTATATTACAGGAAAATCATTAGAGCACTTGACCTCGCCAAAAGATGTTTGTCTCAACACTTTAGAGGAATTAGAAACATTTTTATGCATGGTTGATCAATCACTTTCTCAATTATTGCAAATAGCTTTGACTCCAACAATGTATTCTTTGAGTAATCCAATGCTTATGAGACATCAAGATGAAGTAACATTGGCAGTTGTCACTTGCATAAGTGAAATTATGAGGTTTTTAGCTCCTGAAGCTTCGTATGATGATGAAAAAATGAGAGACGTCATGTAGTCGGTGATTGAAAGTTTTAATGGGCTAAGTGACATCAAAATCCCTACTTTCAATAAGAGGGTCATAAGTCTAGAATTGATGGTATGGGTGCATTCATGTGTTCTCATATTTGATTATAATGGTCTCATTCTCCAATTGTTTGATTGCTTCCTATCAGTAATTAGGAAACACCATTCAGAAAAGGTGAAGGCATATATGTTCAATATCCTGTCCATGATCCTAGATGAAAATGATAATGTTTTCAAGTAGTTACAATCTAAATTGTTAATCATTTGGAGAAAAGAGAAGCATGTTTCAACTACAGCATATGATCCCACAAAAAGATTGGTTGAGCAGAAGATTAAAAAGTTCAAGGAACAATTGACTGCAAGAGAGTTGTTTTCATTTGGTTTGCAGGTTCCACCTTCTCTTTAGGAGATTGGCATTCCTTGATTGTGTGGGATGATGAACTTAAAGAACAAACGAAGCCCTCGTGTGTTGACACTAAATCAGGGCATTGAGGACATTTCTATAGATGAAATTAGGGCTTTCCTAATTCCAAATCAGAATATGTGCATTCAAGACTTTGCGGAAAAATAATTCCAAGCACAATTAGATGCTTATTCATGTGAAGAAAACATTAATCAAACACCCATAATCTACACAAATTGAAGAACCGGTTGAAGGTGAATGAGGATGAGATTGTAGCAATATTATCTCATCATAATAAAATGCACAAACTAATTGAGAATTACTTTTGGATGGTTAAGTTGGAGAGAAGACAAAAGGGAATTGAAGTAGAGTCTTCTCATGACAACTTGGAAAAGATCAAAGAAGGTATGGAAACAAGGAAGACAAACTATTTGCACATTCTATCATACCATGATCACCTTCTCAGCCTCACTAAGGTCTATTCAGATGCCTTGAAAAGGAAATAAGATGAAGTAGATAATCTTACTTACAATCTTATGTTTACCAGTGATTCCCTTGAGGAGTACTCAACTAGCTCTTCAAGATTCTGAGAGTCATGTTGATGAGCTTTGTTTAGAGTTGAGTTTGGCCTAAGATTCATTATGTATAGTAGAGACTCAATCACCTATATGGAAGTTAGAGCATAGGTCGAGGATAGTAGCATGAGCTCCTAACATTCACATTTAGGATTCAGGTGTAGTGTCTTGTGTGTTGGATAAGCATGTGGAGTTAGTTGGAGATGGGTGCATCATTCTTGATCTTGAGAGGTATATGATTGAGTTGTCAACTGGTTTTAGTCTATGGGTTGGAGATATACATCTTGGCAACAGTATTCCAATGCCATCCTCTTAGGTTTTATCTCCTACTTCATTGCTTGATGGATGTCCTCCTTTGCTAGTTAGAGTACTGTTAGGTGACACTTTGAGGGCAACAAATGTTGGTATGGAGAAGAGTGATTGGGATGGTCATTTTGGAGTAAGAGGATGGAGAGATGATGAGTTCTTCTCATCTTTGAGTAGCAAAGATACTTTTCACTCCATCCTGGACTTGATACATAGGATACAGGGTGTTGTTTTGATTTATGCCAACAAATCTACAAATGTTGGTATATGTTTTTATGCACCTATGCAGAGCACCTTTCACATCTGCAAGAGACCACTCAGTGTGGAATGGGTTGTTGATGATACAGACACATCAATCTTGGTTGTAGGTTCAGGCGTTATGGGATATTTGAGCACAAGGATTTGTTTTGGTACTTTAGAGTTTGACATTGTACAACATTATCAGGAGAAGTTGGTTTCCTCTTAGTCTTGTGTGTTAGTCTCTGGTGTTGTTCCAACGTCTTTTCAGGAGAATGATGGTACTCGTGATGGTATTCTTTCCACTCTTGAAAGTAAGTCAAGACATTTATAGTTGATTTCTAACAAAGGTATTGTTGATGAGGTTGCAAGTAGTAATGTTGATGTTGCTGCAAACCAACTCACCCTATCGTGGGTTGTGAGTCTTCATTTGAGGATGGCAGTACAAGATGGAGTACACTTGACTATTCGGGTTTTCCATTGGCGTAATTAGGGAAGTTCCACCTCGATTGCAACTTGAGGTGTGCTCATCAGTTTTTTCCAGCCCACATGTACACAGGATATGACCATGTTATTGATGGCACAAAGAGGTGGGTTGAATAAGAGGTGTATAGATACACTATGGTATGATACATTACTGACTTCAGGTGATGAGTCCAAGTTTTACGATTGGACTCTGGGGGTTATTAGAATGGTACAACAAGAGCCAGTAGGTGTTGAAGGATTTCCAATTTATCCATGGGATCCAAGTGTGATATTTGAGGTGTACTGGCACAATACTTGGAGTTGGCATGATGAAGTTCATTTACGGAGTTGGGATCCAAGAATTCCATTGTTGGTTGGTTGGTTTTATTGGTTGATAAGAGTTTGACAACCTCTTGGGTTCCAGTTGCATACAAAGATTATGGGATTACACATGTTGCAGGATCATTTGGGATTTAGGTGGTTGGTGGATAAGTGCAGTTGATTCTCCATTCAGGCTTCAGGTGTTGTGGCAGTTGAGATGGTTTGGTAGTTGCGGATTGCTTGAGGGAAAACAATCTTTGGAAAGGGAGAATTGTCATGTCTCTAAATTGGAGGTATCATTATTTAATTAAATTAATTACTTAAGTTGTCCAAATTAATGATATTTCAAAATGATAGCTTAATTGATTATTTTAATTAAAATAAAGTGGAGATATTAAATTAATTATTTATAAATTTATTCCAATAAATTAATATCAAAAGGATGACTTTAATAAATTTAATTGATTTAATAAAGTGAGTAAATAAAACAATAAATCATAAAGTAACTTAAGTGAATTAAATAATATTTTATTCTATAAGCTTCTTGGAGGTGAATGATAATTCTTTATAAGGAGTTAAATGCAAGTCATTTTCATTATATCTTGAATTATTTCTATTTCTCATACCTTGTGGTAAAAAGACGCTTGCATTGCTCGAGAGTTTGAAGACTCTAGAGTACCAGGTTCGGTTGTGAAAGATCAACCATAACTAGAGTGTTGAGAAATCTATCTATGATATCTACAGATGCTTCATTGGAGAATTTCACAAGTGCAATAGCTGATGTATTATTGTCCTAATGACAGTTGATGTGATAGATGGTCTATTATTACATCACCATCATTTGTAGCAAATGAGATATTGTTGCAAATATTTTTAAAGATTTGATTGTTGCAGTAGCTGATTTATTATTGCAACTTCATTTGTGAGAGTATTAATTGCTTTGTTGATTCCTCTTGGCAAAATTTAATGGTCAAAAGACCAAATTTTGGTGGATTGATTGGGAAAGATATTCTGTTTGGATTGTGAAGATTATTTTAGACATCTAGCATCACAAGGAATCGATATTTTGCATATTGGGAACCAATAACTTACAATTCGATTTTTGGTGCATATTCTTGCTTGTGAAATCGTGGCATTTGGAGCAGAAATCATAGTCTTTGCACAACTTGCATACCAACGATTTGGGATAGGAAATTATATAAAAAATCGTGGCTCTTCATTTAGCAACTTGGAAGCCTTTGCTGGTGGATATTCTTGCCAGATAAAATCGTGGGACTCATTCAAGTAAATTCGAAGCCACTTGTGAATCAAATCGTGGGGTTGTTGGCATCATTTGAGGCGCTGCCCTGAAGACATATCGTGGGCAGAACTTTGACAGTTCTGAGTGCTTGTACCAGCTAAGGAGATAATACATTATAGTGCTGCATAGTTGGGAAGGATCGATCATCAACTTGGAGAAATCGTGGAGGCTTGTATAGCTGTCATTGATCACTTCGAGGTTCTTAAGTTTGCATTTATATTTTAGTTTGTAATCACTGGGTAGTTATTGTCATTGCAAGCCAAAGTCTTGGCATTCCTTTGTAATCACATTTATATGAGTTAGTATGCAAGGCAACTGTTTTTCTTAATGCATTATTGTTATAGCTTCATATGAGTATTAGTTTCAGTCATAATAAGTTTGTATGTCAACTATTTGTAATATTGCCTATGCATGTTCAGTCAATATAATTAGTCTGAAGGCTGCAATAAAGGAGTTTGGAGCTGCATATGAATTGTTTGTAAAAAAAACCTTCTTGTTGTAAATACTCATTTGCATATGCAGGGTGCATGATAAGTGTTTGCTAAAATTCCTATTAGTTGTAGGTATCAATTTCATGCATTTTCAGTCATCTATGGTCATTGGAAATCCAAAAAGAAGCATTGCATTTCAGTCTCAAATTTATTAGTCATTAGATCATTTGTTTAGGAGCCTCTAACATCTATGCAATCATCTAATATCTTGAAAATACAAAAAGAATTCAAATACAACAGTTGAATGGTTTGCAAGCAAACTGTTTGACAAAATTCCTATCAACAAAAATCAGTCATTCAAGTGTAGATTTGGCTAGGCTTCTTACACAAAATGGCTCAAAATTCCCTTTTATAGAGACAAGGGAGAAACAAGCTTAAAGCCATGGATGTATGCCACATTTTCATTTTGACAACTTATCCAAAGGATCAAGACAAAACCAATTTAACTACTTGCAAAAGATAAAAAGATATAGTGTTAGAAGAAAAAATAGTTGTAGAAGCCATTAGAGAAGTTAAGAAAAAAAGGACTAAAATTGTCTAGTCATGTGAAGGATAGTTGGATATTACATTTAGAAATTTGATGAAAAAATAGAGATGCAAATGTACATTATAGGTTATTATATATCTCATTTCCACAAAATTTCTTTGTGATGACTATTGGAATGCAAGCAACTTTGAAACCTTATCCATATGTTCAAGATACTTTGTGTTTAACACTGCCCTTATTTCTCTACAAAAAGTATCTAGATCTATTCCTGAGACAAAAAACTCATCTATAGTAGAATTCAAAAGGTTTACAATATCCACATCATCATTTGCATAGATTAAAGCAACAAGAGTGGGAAGAATTGCACTAAAGCCTACCTTCCATTGCTCCAATGATTTTAACTCCCCATCTTCATTTAATATGTTGGGCATGACCTTCATCTCAATGCATTTAAATGATTTGAACTTGGTATTTATTTTTTGCTCCAACTTTAACATATATTCTTGCACTTCCCCTAACAATTTTTCTATTCCCCAAGTTGGGACAATGTTAACTGGCTATTTCAAATCTTGCACCCTTATGTATTCCTTGTAGACTAACAATCCTTGGAACCCATTTATCCATCAATGGCATGAAATCCTCTTGATCCTTCATGATTCTGACATGTGTATCCTTGAGATGAGAATAAGTCATATACAAATCTTCTAATTTTCCAAGGATTTTGACAATATGTAGCCAATTATGCAATCTACCATATCACTTTTTTCTTCTTTTCCTCCTAGGCACCTTTCAATTGCTCTTCTAATTTCTCTATTTTTGAAGCCATAGCTTCCTTTTCCTGCATTAGAATTCCTAAGAAAATTGGAGTAGAGGCAATTTCCAATATAGTTCTTGATGGTGATGATATTAGTGTTGGCCTTTGGATCTTCATCTTGTTATACTCTGCAATGAGTTTGACATGATCTACAAACAACTTGTCATAGTCCTACAATTTCTTGGTAGTTTCTTCACTAAACATGGTCGTAAGAACAACTAATGAGGTTTACTAAGGGTTGTAGTGTCTGATAATATTTTAACAACCAAAGGCTTGTTTGTATTTGGATCCAAATCCCAAATTGCTAAGGTTTCATAGTTTTGATTAAAACCGAAACCAAAGTATGCCTTAAATTTAGTTTGCTCATCAAAAGAGAAAACCTCTTTATTTTTCCTCATAGTATCTAGGGCTATAGCTAATGCAATGTCCCACTTAGGTACTAGGAGTAACCCGCTTTCTCTCACCAATTTCTTACCTTGCTCAAGTGTGATGTTCCTAACATCAAAATCTATTTATTTCAACATATCCAATTCAACCTCTCAATCAACCACTACCAACATTCATTTGTTAAGTTGTAATTCAATAGATCCATAGTCTCCTACGCTTTCAAGTAGAGTAGGCATTGTGATGGACCAACAATGCCAATTATGCGTAACCTTTCACCAGTATCTTCTTATGCATTACTATCCATGTAAAGAAAGTACCTTTGGAAGATAATTTACAACCCAACATATGTCTGTAGGCCACTAGCTATTGTTCAGAGAAGTAAATTAGATATGATACTTGAGCTTAACTAAGTAGCATCTATATTTTTCCCCTCCATATGATTTTTTCATTCTATGAAATTAAAATTATTTTCCTAGGTTCCTTTGATATTTTGAGTATCATCATTGATGAGATAGGGGCATTAATTGAAATCCATCCATCCAGTTACCATTTACACTAGATTTCTCTATTAAATAAGCAACCATCTTTTCAGTTAACCCCATCTTCCATTATCTTCTTAGAATTATTGAGTTTAGGTATATTTGAGAGGCGTGAAGAATTGTTCCAAGAGCTTACCCAAAAAATAACACTATTCCCATTATTTATGACTCATGATAGGTGTTCTATGATAAAAGGATTGCATGATAACATAAGATTCAATATTTTTGAACCACTTAGCCGATTGGCTATCAAGAGAATCTTTGCTTGAGTCCCTTGAGTCAAGATACTTTTGTTGTAAAATTTGACTTCATAGGGGTGTGAGATTATTATACATTTTCCATACTAACTTTGCTCTAGACATGGTAGTATGCTTCAATGTGAACCTTTAGATTTTCTTTTCCTTACCGTGTCATAACTTATTAGTGGTATCCTCTTTACTTTGTCAAAACTTTCCCTCAAGATTCTCTTCAATACACTATCAAGACTTTACATAGAGTTCTTCATCAATTGGACACACAAAATCATGTATATTAGGATAGTGGATAATGCCTTACTAATCACTAAAACCTTCCCAACCATCATGAGCCACTGTCCCTTCCAAGCCTCAAATTTTATTTGACGCACTCCAATCATGTTTTCCCAAAGTCCAATTCAAATAGTGCCCTTGAATAATTGTACACCTAGATACCTACTCAGGATGGATCCAATGTTGAAACCAAGATGAGTAGTAATAATCCTTTGTATGGTCTTACGAGTGCGAAATATAAATTTAGATTTGTCACAATTAATAGCATATCTAAATGTGGAGATGTATTGGTCCAATGTATTCTTGACCATGCTTTCCACCTTCATCCAAGCCTCTCGTAAAGGATTGTATTGTTGGCAAATTGTTGATAAGTGACATGAGTCATGTTTCTTTCTATCAACACACCACTCCAGTTAGCCATAGATACCTTCCCTTTGATGGCTCATCCAAGTGCCCTTGCCATCAACACAAAAAGAAAAGGAGATAACTAATCACCTTGTCTAAGACCTCTCACACCTTCAAAGAAACCAAAAGGGTTAACATTGAGTAGGATAAAGAACCATGAAGTGGAAATGCAACTATAAATCCATTCTAATCTAACCTGCCTAAAGCCAAACTTTCTCAATATTCTCATTTTAAAAAGCCAGCTAATTTGGTCAAAAGTTTTACTAATATAAGTTTGATGACCAAGCTTTTTTTTTAACTCAAGTAGACTATCAAATGGATGGCTTCATGTGCAACATTAATTTCATCCATAATGGTTTCGAAAGTAAATCCATCTTGTTCTAGAGAGATATGAGATTTAAGAGGATAAGTTTTTGTCAATTCCCCACACCCTTTGAGATTATTTTGTATAGTGTATTGCAAAGAGTTAGTGGACAGAAATTGACAAAAGAGTCATACAAAAGTTTCTTGGAGATGAGCACAATATTTGTGTTATCGAAGTCTTAACAAGATTCTTTTAGACTTCCATGAGTTCTCTACCACTTCTAAACATCCCTCCTGATGATGCCCAAACACTTTTGGTAGAAACATGCTAAAAATTCATCCAATCCAAGAGCCTTATCAAGATGCAATTGAATAGTCACAGCTTTGGCTTTGTCTATAGAGATGGGCACCATGAGAAAATAATTGTCTTTCATTCTCGACCAAGCATTAGATATTGTTCAATAGGCTATTCATATCCATCACATTTGATGTCCAATTAGCAGCCTAAAAATTGACAAAAAGGTATAGTGTTAGAAGACAAAATTTAATGGTAGATGAAGGCATACAAAGGACAAGGAGTAGTAGGGGAATGTTCTAGCTATTAAAGGCTTGGGAATCTAAACACCAAATTCCTTCATAATACTTCAAATGCAAGAAGAGCCTAAAATGAGATATTGTTCAATAGGCTATTCATATCCATCACATCTGATGCCCAATTAGCAACCTAAAAATCCTTGAAGTAAGCGATTGCCTCATTCTAGGCTCTTCATGCCATCGAAGTATTATGAAAGAATTTGGTGCTTTGATTCCCAAGCCTTTAATCGTGTATTTTTTCTAAGGAATTTATTTTTAATCAATATATTATATAGAAATAGAATAATATAAATATTTGAGAGCCCCTCAAAACTTAAAATTATTTTTTGCATTAAATTTTGAAGAAAAAATGTATTTTCATTTCAAATCAATTTTTTGTTTAACACTATCTTTGATTAAAATATTAGTCAATGTAGATATCTTTAAAATATTTATATTTTTCTTTATAATTATTTTATTTTATTTATTATATATCATACATAAGTTTGATTTTAAGAATATTTTATATTGTTTACCAAAACATAATTATAGTGGAAACAAGAGATGGATTGTAATAATATGAATGTCTTAACAAAAACTATCAAAGAATCAACATATTTAAAAATAACTTTAAATAAATAAAATAGAACTATAAAATAACTTTAAATAAATAAAATAATGTAACTTTTAAAACAATTAAATAATTAGTATATATATCTTCAAGATAATTTATATAAAATACCTCAAAAGAAAACAAAAATTATTGTAATTAAACAACAAAATATGATTTTGTGATATTGTCCACTTTTTAAACAATTGAAAAAATCAATAAAAAATCATTGCACGTGAAAATAGAAAGTAGATTTTTGTTTTTTGTCTTTCACAAGTTGCTGACCACCTATACCTTTGTTGTAGGTAATTAGATAAACACAACTCTTCAAGAAAGAACAAATGCATATCTACCTTTTAAAAAGTCTATATAAAATAGACATTTGTAAAATAAATAAAATGATTATAAAATAACTCTAAAATAAATAAACATAATTCTTTAAATTAAAAAACCATCATTCATTTTTCATTATTTTAATAATTTTTTGTTCTATGTTCACTTTGAAAAATATAATAAATATTATATACTTAAAATAGAACATAAAATAAAAAGAGATAACTTGAATTTAATATTTTGATATTAATTATAAATAATTCTGATTTTAATTAGTTAAAAAATAAAATAATTGCCATATTTGCACATTAACTTCCACGTGCCTTCAAATTTTACAAATTCTCCCAGTGCCTAATTTTTCTCCAAAAACATTAAAGATTCCAATGAATTATGGAAGGAGCTGGAGATTAGAGAGAGATGTGAATGAATATTACTCGTGACCATCCATGTCATATTTCCATCTTTATCATATTCTTCAATTTCGAAGTCAAATCCCAATTAAAGTTACACCGTATTTTTTGAAGTTATCCCCTGAAGGTTTAACTCTAGATAACCCACTAACTTGGATTTTATAGATACTATATCATAGCTTGTCTTTCAGGATAAATTATTTGTTATTTGCTCACATGTATAATTAGGAATTTCAACATGAAACGATGGCCGTGTTCAATTTAAGGCGCTGTCAACTAACACTGGTACTCACAAGATTGAAGTTGAATTTAAGGACTGTTAAAACTTCCATGGCAATACCCTTCTCAATAATCTTAAGAGAGCAAAAATAAAGACAAGAAGAGAAAGAATGCTTTTATTCTCAAATATTGTTTACAAAATGGTACATGAAATGGGCATGAACAGTATGGCAAGTTGTTGCATGGGAATGTCAGAAATAGGGTGACCTTGCTTTATTTTACGTATTCAGGAAGAGTTCAAGCCGTCCTCAAAGTGATCATCCTTAAAGTGAGATAGCATTACAAAGATAATATAAAAATGAAGCCAACATGTGGATGGCACAGGGATCTCACTGTTCTTCAATACATGCACGGTGCATGTGTAAAGAGGAATAAGAAGAAATAATACTTCTAAGTATTAAAGAGCTTGCGGAAGGGACCTTCCTTTTTATCTTTAGCTGCTTCAGTCAAAGCTAAGAATCTTTTGAAACCGGTGGTGGCTGCGCCCCTTCCCAGGGCTGCAGCACGTGTGAGCACATCTTCATGATTTGTGATGGCACCTATAATTGAAGGTGCAGTAGGAGATGGAGAAGATGGTACTGCAGGTACAAGTGACGTATGTGGGATATTGATACCACTGCTATGCTTACTAAAATCATCTAACAGATTCTGCTGCTCAACTTTTTTCAGACCCTGGAAACAACCCATATCAAATCAAGAACACATTTAGCTGAAAACAGAAATGAGATTGTTATCTTCTATCAAAATAAGTTATTTAAACTATACAAGCATCAACTGCTTTCTGACAAAAAAGTAAAAGCATTTGGAGTAGTGTAGAGAAACCTTGAGATCAAGAATCCTCTGGAAATCTGCAGCTGTTCCTTCTGGAAGAAGAGCTCGGTATGTGTCTGCCACAGACTCCATAGGAGATAGAATTACCTAGTACATTCAAAAAGGGAGCTTCAGAGTAATTTAAAATGTTTAATATGGGGGAGTATTTTGATTGCCTAGAAAGCTCCACAATAAATTTTGTTTAAAAATGACAAGCACTGAGTAAAGTTTTGAACTCATTTTGACTCCAATCAAAATATAACAGAACTCCACACAGAGAAATTACGGTCACAAAAATGAAGACTCGTAGCCTGCAAGTTACATGAATTTACAAATTCCAGATGAGCACAAAATTTGGCCAATTGAGAATCTAAACACAATGATAGTCACAAGTATGAAAAGTTTGAGCCAAGCATGGATGTCCAAGGTCATGCGAAAAGCCACCAAAAGCTCAAGAAAGGTAATCAATGGTTGTCACAAGAGGAAATTGCCTAATTTTCCATATGGCAGGGCTGCTAGCGAGTACATTCGTGTACCGTGCACAGCCCTCTGGATGTGATGATCAATGTGTCATTAATAAATTTTCCTTCTGCCCTTTGCTTCAACCAATCTTTGCTAGCCAACAAAAAAAGAAGTCAAATTAATAGTCAATACACGCAACAAAATTATACAGGTTATGTAATATCACAGAAAATTGGCCATATTCTAGGTGGCATTGGAGAGGAAGGTCTTGCTGAATTTTTGCTCTTTCAGCCAAGGCAGCATGATCAAAACTCGAATGTTCCACAACTAAGTATGGATGGAGAACTATGGAATGCAGAACTTTGAAATCAGCAACGGGTTCTTCAGCTAGAAGGAAAAAGGAAAACTTATGAATAAGATCATCAAATCAAGAGGGCTGTGCATAGTAGAAAAATGTACTCACTAGTGGCCTGTAATGTCCCTACCAAGATATTTCAACAAACTTACAAATTCTTCAGAGACATTTCATCATACAGTTGATGAATATGGTGCTAATCAAGAATTAATGCTTTAATGAACTCAGAACAGCTGTAACTATATTCAATGCTAATGGACATTTTCACAATCATTTTGCATTCAAGGCACAATACATGGACATTTCATCAAACGGTTGACGTAGTCTAAGAATTGGCATGAATGACTAATATATAAAATGTACAGCTGAAGGTAGTACATAGAATCCTTCATAAATGAAATGCAGACTGCTGATTAACATGGGAACCACTTCTGTTAATCTTGCAAATTCAAAAAATGCTCCTCCCATTTTAAATTGTGTTACTATTTTCCAAGTGGATAGCAGAGATAAATGTCCACCATTCACCAGGAAGCACGAGAAGGTATAGTAGTTGAACTACACATGATTCATTTGTTACCGTAAATTTCCCTGAATTCCTCAAATGACTTTACCTCAACTGGTATGACTTACCTTTAAAAGTGCCTCAGCTTTACCCATCTCACGGCCAACAAATTTTGTATAGCCAGGGGAAGCAGCACTCTGCAAAACACAAACACTAGCATTTGACTTTTGCATACTCGAAGAATATTGATTTGAAGAGGGACGAATATTTGTTTCTATGAGGTGGGCAAGAGATATATTAGTATATTACCTGTCCTCCTATTGAAGGGACCTCTAGAAGAATGGTTTTCACTGCATGTGTGTCGAGTAACATCTGTAAATAAATATATAAACATTGTTGTATTAGCTTACTAGTCATATTAAAGAAAAAGTTTGTAGCAGGTTGACAATCCATCCATGTACTTCCTTTTGCTGTTCAAAATTTCTTCCTTAAATTCAATTAAAAGAATAAAATAATATACTTTTTCTATGCATAAAATATGTTCATACAGCCTTTTTTTAAAATACTCCATGTGAAAAAGTAGTTATATGTGTCCATTACTGATATCAAGTTTCCACAATCCATATTGCTGTTTAATATTTTTCTGGATTCAATTGTGTCCATGTTAATATTCCATGTGTTCCATTCACATTACATTTCTTTCCTCAAAATATTTATTGTTCCAACTTTTATTGATATTTGTCCAATAATATTCTCAAGAAATATTGTTATATATGCAGCCAGTGATTTGAGAGCTGTAAAGGTTGCTTTATTATCCCTCTTCTAACATTTCCATTTTGCATGTACATAAAGCATCCTTGCTACTCCTGATTTTAACACCTAAGATCCTGATATTTTAAATGGCTTAGTCGTCAAATTATAGACATCCAGATTTCACTAAAATCAAGAACAAGAAGAAAATTACAGACATTTTTAAATTGCCCAACAGTTGCCAAACAGAACATAGTCGTTGACTACCATTGACAACTAACTCCTAAAAACTACCCATAAGCTGACAAATTCATAGTCAAGCACAAGCATACTAAAAGGATGCAACAATTTGAATTATATGTACTACATCCCCCTACAAAGAAAAATTCGAATTTGTAGTTGACAAGCTAAGAACAAAATATTATAAGTCCTATAACATCAAGGAAAGTTTTCAGTCTTGTAGCCATAATAGCAGGATTACCTGATAGTTCAACAACAAAGTATGGATGGAGAGCCATGGAATGCATGTTGGAAAAATATTGTCATTGATGTCAAAGGCATTTTGTTTTGGTGATATTGGTGGCCCCAAATAAAATTAACCTACTGTTATATTGGTCAGCCCCCTTTGGACTATTGAAGATAAATAAATGGAAATAAAATTAAATGTTTTATCATCATGAGGCCGACCCTCCTTATGGTGCCAACCCATGTTGAGGAAATTAAATTATTAATTTTTATTTGGCTGACCCCCTAGAAAAGTGCGCCCAACCTTGGGAAATAAAATAAAAATTATTCTTGTTGTTTGGCCGACCCCTCTTGGAGGACTCACCTCCTTTGGATGAAGGGGCATTTTGTAAGGTATAAATAAAAGGTTGTGAGAGGGTTCAAATCAATCAATTTCAAGGAAAAATGTTCATATGAAAAGCAAAAATAAAAGGATAAGTAAATCTGCAAGAGATATGTAATGTCCCCTTTTCAATAGCCACCTTGAGTATCGTTTAGCCTTTATTTATTCCCAAAGGCTAATCAAGAGAAATAAAGGAGTAATTATTAAATTAATTATTTATAAAGATAATTATTTCAATAAATTAAAATCAAAAGATAACTTTATATTTAATTAATTTAATAAAGTGATTTAAAATAAAATAATAAATCATAAAGTCACTTAAGAGAATAAAATAATAATATTTCTAGAAACTTCTTGGAAGGCATTGAGAAATCTTTATAAAGAGTTGTGGGTCTTGCATTTGAACATGCTTATGTGTAGAAACCCTTGTTTCCGCTAACCTCTGATATCTGACTGTTTTTGTTTGTTTTTGTGATTTTTGGTTTTTCTGTGGTTTTTGCATGAATAAGAAAGAATGCGATTTTGCAAGAATTTGATATAAAATTCAAATAAATTCATACAACTCTGGAAATAACAGAATCTATTGAAAATACTGATGCCAGATTATCTATTTATCTTCTGGAATGATTACAAACAAGATCCATTAACATGCAATTAAAAAGGCAATGATATTTTTACAGTGTTCCACGGGGACGCGTCCCCCCCGAAAAACCATGCGCACCCAAGACGGGGACGTTTCCGAGACGGGGGGACTTCTGGGAAACGTCCCTCCGCCGTCCCTCCGCCGTCTCCAAGTACCCCCGCCGTCTCCAAAAAATTTCTTCGTGGAGGGAGATGTTCCCTTGCCGTTTCTAGCAGGGAGACGCCAGGAAAACGCCCAGGATATTTGCCTTTGGAGGTCGAAACTTACAAGCACAGCAGGGTTTTTTAATTTTTTGAGTTTTCCGTGTTTTTTTCGGGCTATGCTTTGCCCTCCGCCCTTCGCTTTGGCTCTCGTGTATGCAAATGTGGAAGCGCTGGCAGGCAATGCTGGGCGCTGTTTTTGATGGAACGCCTCAAAGAGATGTCGGCTTATGGAATACAGTGGCGCGGGGTTTGCAGAAGCCGCCGGAACGCCTCAAAGAGATGTCGGCTTATGGAATACAGTGGCGCGGGGTTTGCAGAAACAGCGCCCAGCATTGCCTACCAACGCTTCCACATTTGCATACATTAATAAATTAATAATAATTATTATTAATTTTAAATTTATTTTAAATTTTAATTTTTTTTAAATCATAGAATGTAAATTTCAAAGTTTACACCTGCTATTTGCATTTGCTTGAAAGTTCCTAAAGCCTTTTTAATTTCAACTTCAACTTCAATCTTACTATTTTCAATGTATCCATTCTGTGCATTATATTGTTATACATCTTTTTATAACTAATTTTTCAAGTACTATATGTATTTCAGCGCCACTCCCCCGCCGCCCCCCCGCCGCCGTCCCCCCGCCGTCCCCTTGACGTCTCCAAACATAGGCCCCCCGTCTCCCATCCTGGAAACGCGTCCCTCGTCGTTCCCCCGTCCCCGTCCCCGAAACTCCGTGGAACACTGTATTTTTATGAAAACCTGGTATTTGCAGCAAGTTGACAAATGCTTGAGATGGTACGGCTGTCATAAACTTGCTCTTCTCCCTCTGTCAAACGATTGAGAAATGATCCAGTGGCCTAGGCGCCCAAATGTGTGAAGCCAGAAGACCAAAAGAGAAGGCGATTTACTCTGGATAAAAAGTACGGCTCTTTGAGGATGGTACGGCCTGACAGTAGAATGGTACGGCTTCCTAACAGCAGCAATAAATCCGTACGGTCTTTAATGAGATACCAGATGAAGAAACATAGAATATGCGCCCCTGAATATTGCACTGCCTGACAACTTCTGAATCCAAACCCTGAATATAAACTCTGAATAATCTTTGTGATAATCTCTGAATGAGACTATCTCTCTGTAAGCAATAGATCAGCTGGTATTTCACAGCCTCTGAATCGCAACACTGAAGATGGCTCGTTCTCCAATGTCTATAGACAACAGAAACCCTAGGCTTCGTTCTCCGGAAGAAGACTTGCTCAAAAATTCAATATTCAATATAATAATGAGCTCGAATTCCAATGAAACCCTTATATCTCCTCAAAAGTGCGAATTCTCTCAAAAAGGCATCATTAAAATAAATTCGAACTTTCCCCTTTTAATATTTCAATAGTTTCAAATCACATTTTTAATTATAAAATATAATTAAAAATGGCCCCTTCCATGATGGTCGACCCCTTCAGCAAAAACACTTAAGTTATAATATTTAAAATATTATAACTTTATATTATAAGCTCCGAAAAATTAATATTTAATTAAATCAATTAAATATTAATATCTCCTTCAAAATATATCCGATTCACAAACCGTTTGAAGCTGGCGAATAAGGGAGTGATTCCTCACATGACCAGACCATACTGCTAAAAATAGCAGTGGTGCCTCGCTGAGTGCCAAATACTGCTAAAAATAGCAACTCAGGCAAATAGTGTCCGAATGAGCCCGAACGAAAGCCAACTGGTAAAATTCTGACAACTGAAGCCAAGCCAAGCTCCATCAAGACCCTCTATCCATCCCATCAGCCTACGAGGGTTGCATAATAGGCTAATCGTGAGCTCTGAGAGATGTCAACTGGAAAGGGACATGATAGTCCGCCCCTCCTGAAATTGCTTGTCCTCAAGCAATCTCAACTCCGGATGCTGCAGAATATCCTCGCTCTCCCATGTAGCATCCTCCACTGGAAAATCTCTCCATTTCACCAAATATTCCCTGATAGTCCTCCTACGCAACTGTCTCTCTCTGTACTCCAGGATAGACTCAAGTATTAGGATCAACTTTCCCTCATCATCTAAGGGAGGTAAAACTGCAGAAGGTACCACACGGTGTCCCAACGCCTTCTTGAGACGTGACACGTGAAAAACATTGTGTACCCTGCTCTCTGCCGAAAGCTCTAGCTCATAAGCCACCTCTCCAACACGCCTCAAGATCCTAAAAGAACCATAATATCGTGGCTTAAGCTTCTCCGAACCACTCTTCCTAAGAGTAGACTGGCGGTAGGGCTGCAGCATAAGATAAACCATGTCACCCACCTCAAAAGATCTCTCTGTCCTCTTCTGATCTGCGTACTGCTTTTGCTGATTCTATGCCTTGGCAATATTCTCCTTGAGAGCCCTCATAGTGTCTTGACTCTCCTGCAACAAGTCTCCAGCACTCGGCACTCTACTGTCACTCAGTAGCAAATCCAGAAAACTCGGCGCCTCATAACCGTACAATGCCATGAAAGGGGACATTTGAATGGTCATGTGGAAGGTAGTATTATAGCAATACTCGCACAAATAAATCCACTTGACCCAAGCCTTTTGCTGCCCTGCAATGTAGTTCCTGAGGTAACCTTCCACCCATTTATTCACTATCTTCGTCTGCCCATCAGTCTACGGGTGGTAACTGGTGCTCGGTGTAAGCTCGGTCCCACAGAGTCTGAACACCTCCTGCCAGAAGTGACTCAAGAACCGACTATCCCTGTCGCTCACTATGCTCCGAGGCAACCCATGTAATCTGAATACCTCACGGAAGAAGACCTCTGCTACCTGTGTAGCTATGTAAGTTGTGGTGATCGGAAAGAAATGGGCATACTTCGTCAACCAATCCACAACCACATATATGCAATCCCATCCTTGGGCTTTGGGTAAGCCCGTAATGAAATCCATCGACAGGCATTCCCACTTCCTGTCAGGAATCAAAAGTAGCTGCAATAATCCTGCCGGGTACGTGTTCTGCTTGTTCTGCTGACAAACAGGGCACTCACGCACGTACTGAAGAACATCTGCCTTAAGTCCTTTCCATGTAAATCTCTCCAAAATCTGTCTGTATGTTTTGAAATATCCGGGATGTCCTGCAGTAGGTACATCATGAAAGGCTCGCATGATAATGTTCCTCATCTCTGAACCTGGGATCAAATAAATCATGTTCTTGTAAATGATCAAGTCATTCACAAGCATGTATCTGGTATCAATCATCGATCCCTCAACGATACTGGATGCCCAAGTATCCTTGGCATACTCTGCCACAATCATATGCCTCCAATCCTTTGTAATATGAACCATAGAGCTCAAATAAGGCCTGCGTGAGAGGGCGTCAGCCACCACATTCTGGGTGCCTTTGATATAAGAGATATCAAAGTCATATGCCTGCAATTTACTTACCCACTTCTGTTGACGATCACTGAGATCTCACTGCCCCAGGAAGTGTCTCAAACTGTTGTGGTCAGTTTTAATGCAGAATTTACTGCCAACAAGATATTGCCTAAACTTTGCCAAAGCATGCATTATAGCGAGCATCTCCTTATCATAAATACTGTAGAGCCTCTCTGGCCCTCTGAGTTTACGACTCTCATACACAATAGGGTGCTTGTCCCGCATAAGCACCGCTCCAATGCCCTCACCTGAAGCATCGCACTGAAGCTCAAAAGGCTTCAAAAATCTGGAAGTGCCAACACTGGACACGTAGTCATCAACTCCTTGAACCTCACAAAACATTCCTGTGCCTTAGGAGTCCAACAAAATGCACCTTTTTTCAACAAGTCTGTCATAGGTGCGGCATGTCGTGAATAACCATTCACGAATCTGCGGTAAAACCCACACAAACCAAGAAATCCCCGCAGCTGTGTAAGGTTCGCCGGCGTAGGCCAGTCTATAATAGCGCGGATCTTCTCAGGATCCATCCGCACTCCCTCTGCACTAATAATATGACCTAAGTATAACAATTCGGTCATCCCCAAATCACATTTGGACTCCTTGGTGTACAAGGACTCCCTCTCCAAAATACTGAGCACGGTCTCCAGATGAGCCAAATGCTCCTGCCAAGTCCTGCTGTAAATAAGAATTTCATCGAAGAAGACAAGTACAAATCTCCTCAGCAATGAATGGAAGACTCTATTCATGGTGGACTGAAATGTCGCTGGCGCATTAGTGAGCCCAAATGGCATCACCACAAACTCAAAGTGTCCACAATGACAACAGAATGCAATCTTCTCAATGTCCTGTTCACGAACCCTGATCTGATGATATCCTAACCTTAAGTCTATCTTCGTGAAGTAGCATGCACCATGGAGCTCATCAATAAGCTCATCTATGCGAGGTATAGGGTACCTATTTTTGATAGTCCTCTTATTCAGGACTCTGTAATCGATGCACATGCATAGGGTGCCATCCTTCTTCACTAGAACAACTGAAGAAGCGAATGGTGATTTGCTTGGTCGAATGTGACCCATAGCAAGTAACTCCTTGATCGTTTTCTCGATCTCATCTTTCAACCGCTTAGGATGTCGATAAGGAGTAATCATAACGGGCTTAGCGCCCTCCTCAAGCTCAATAATGTGCTCAATGCCCCTGTCTGGAGGTCTCCTTGGCGGAATATCACTGAATACCTTCTCATGCTTGAATCTCAACTGTTGTATGTCAGGATGATACTCAGTCTTCTGCTGTCCCTCCTATATAGGTGCCAATGTGCACTCGGCAGCCCACTCTACCATGTTGTGCCGCATGAGTCTCTCCATCCGACGAAAAGAAATAGTTTTGATGTTGCTGTCCCGAATTGCCTTCAAAATATGTCTTCCCATCCACATCAAAACGAATCTCCATGTCTTTGAGACGAAGAGTGACTTCCTCAAGTGAATGAAGCCACTTCATGCCCAAGACTAAATCGATATCCCCCATGTTCACTACGTAATAATCAGCCTTGAACTCATAGTTGTTCAAGCGCAAGGGGAGATCCTTAATCATGCGTTCACACCTGAGAGTGTAACCGTCGGCCACCTTAACCCTAATGCCTTCGAACTCCTCAGTGATGAGTCTGCGCTTCTCCACAAATCTAGCATCAATAAAATTATGGGTGGCTCCTGTATCAAGAAGGGTAATGACCCTCTGTCCTACCAAAACTCCACGGAGTCTGAATGAACCCTCCTGCTGAATGCTAAACAGCCGTGCCTCCTGAATCTGAAGCTCTGACTCTGCCTCTGCCTTAGGCTCTGAAGCCTCTGACTCTGACTCCTCAGAACTCTCCTGCTGTTCGGAATTTTCTGATTCCGAATCCTCGTAATAAGCTCACATCACTCGATTTTCCTTGCCCTTAGGCCTCAAAGGACAATCGTGATTGGCATCATAGGGACCCTTGCAGTAGAAGCAAAACTTCTTCCTGCGTAGATCATTAAGAGCCTCTCGATCCAAAGGTGGTGCTGCTGATTTTCCCTTTGAATCATTTTTGAAATCTGATTTTTCTTTGTTAAAATCTGATTTCTCTCTATTTTTGTTGAAGCCCTTATTATCCCTGAAAGAAGAATTGTTTCTAGAGTTGAATCTACTGGATGGTGCTGCCAACTCCATGCTACGCACCTTCTTCATAGCTTCCTGTAACGAAGGAGGATCAAAGGCTTTGATCCAACCTCTCAATGGTTCCGTCAGTCCCTCCATGAAGAGCACTACAAGTCGCCTCTTTGAAATATTAGGAACCATAACTGATAACTTTTGGAAGTCACCAATGTACAACTCCAAACTGCCACTCTGTCTCAACTGAGCCAAATCTCTAAAATAGGATTTTGGATCCTTCCTGTCAAATCGTTCCACCAACCTGTCAACGAACTCCTGATATGAGGTGATCCGATCATGCTGGAGTGTCACCATCCTGTAGTGCCACCAGTCGTAAGCTACCCCCTCAAGATGCAATGTCGCGTACCTGATAGCATCTCTCTCGGCCATCGGACGCAATGTGAGGAAAGTGTCTAACTTACCGATCCATGCCTGCGTTGTAACCTTACCACTACCATCGAACATCGCTAGATTGAGTCTGTTTGTAGCATGTTTCAGATCATTGTTCTGATGTCTAGGTCTCCAATCCTGTCGACCTCGTTGATGCTCTCTCCTCTGTGTAATGAATCTGTCAAAGGTGATCCTCTCTCTGACATCAGGTGGTACTAACTCCCACTCCTCGTTCGCTGCCATAAGTGTGTCTGCGAACAGCTCCTCATGCTCCTCACCTGCAATGGCCTCATCGGCCTCCTGTCTCACAAAAGTAGGCCTAGTGGGCCTGTGTGCCGTCCGTGAAGCAGTCCTAGGTGCTCTCCGTGATCCTGCATCACTCTTGTTATCGTCACGATGTGGTGACGGTCTCCTCTGTGTACCTAACCTCTGGATTGCTACTGCCAACTGCTGTAGCACATCGTTAGACTATCGTTGACCTGCTCGTAAATCTCTGAGAGTGTCTAAAACCTCTGCATCATCCTGATCCCTAGGGTTATGAGGAATATCTGTCCTGTCAGCCATGTTACCCGGCTGCCTGTTCAAACCCTTTTGCCTGTCAATCAATGCTCTCCTGCGAGTATAATACCTGTGAGACCCACCCTCTTGTGGCTGCATAAGATTGCTAAACCCTCAGGATGGTAGGATTTAGCTCTGATACCACTGTAGAAACCCTTGCTTCCGCTAACCTCTGATATCTGACTGTTTTTGTTCGTTTTTGTGATTTTTGGTTTTTTTGTGGTTTTTGCATGAATAAGAAAGAATGCGATTTTGCAAGAATTTGATATAAAATTCAAATAAATTCATACAACTCTGGAAATGACAGAATCTCTTGAAAATACTGATGCCAGATTATCTATTCATCTTCTGGAATGATTACAAACAAGATCCATTAACATGCAATTAAAAAGGCAATGATATTTTTATGAAAACCTGGTATTTGCAGCAAGTTGACAAATGCTTGAGATGGTACGGCTGTCATAAACTTGCTCTTCTCCCTCTGTCAAACGATTGAGAAATGATCCAGTGGCCTAGGCGCCCAAATGTGTGAAGCCAGAAGACCAAAAGAGAAGGCGATTTACTCTGGATAAAAAGTACGGCTCTTTGAGGATGGTACGGCCTGATAGCAGAATGGTACGGCTTCCTAACAGCAGCAATAAATCTGTACGGCCTTTAATGAGATACTAGATGAAGAAACATAGAATATGTGCCCCTGAATATTGCACTGCCTGACAACTTCTGAATCCAAACCCTGAATATAAACTTTGAATAATCTTTGTGATTTGAATGAGACTATCTCTCTGTAAGCAATAGATCAGTTGGTATTTCACAGCCTCTGAATCGCAACACTGAAGATGGCTCGTTCTCCAATGTCTGTAGACAACAGAAACCCTAGGCTTCGTTCTCCGGAAGAAGACTTGCTCAAAAATTCAATATTCAATATAATAATGAGCTCGAATTCCAATGAAACCCTTATATCTCCTCAAAAGTGCGAATTCTCTCAAAAAGGCATCATTAAAATAAATTCGAACTTTCCCCTTTTAATATTTCAATAGTTTCAAATCACATTTTTAATTATAAAATATAATTAAAAACGGCCCCTTCCATGATGGTCGACCCCTTCAGCAAAAACACTTAAGTTATAATATTTAAAATATTATAACTTTATATTATAAGCTCCGAAAAATTAATATTTATTTAAATCAATTAAATATTAATATCTCCCTTAAAATATATCCGATTCACAAACCGTCTGAAGTTGGCGAATAAGGGAGTGATTCCTCACATGACCAGACCATACTGCTAAAAATAGCAGTGGTGCCTCGCTGAGGGCCAAATACTGCTAAAATAGCAACTCAGGCAAATAGTGTCCAAATGAGCCCGAACGAAAGCCAACTGGTAAAATTCTGACAACTGAAGCCAAGCCAAGCTCCATCATGACCCTCTATCCATCCCATCAACCTACGAGGGTCGCATAATAGGCTAATCGTGAGCTCTGAGAGATGTCAACTGGAAGGGGACATGACATTATGTCTTGGATTATTCTATTCATACTAGATTGGTAGAAGCTGAATGCTTTGCTTGTCCGAGGGTTTGAAGACTATAGGATACCAGGTTCGGTTGTGAAAGATCAACCCTAGCTGGAAATTGTGGAGGAATCAATCAAGGGTTTCTACAGGTGCTTCATTGGAGAGTTTTGACAGGTGCAATAGCTTATGTATTATTGTCCTTCTGACAGGAGTTATGGTTTGATGCAATAGCTAGTTTATTATTACATTTATTTGAGGAAATTTCGCAATTGCACTAGCTAGCTTATTATTGCAATTATTCAAGGATTTGCAGGTTTGCGATATCTAGTTTATTGTTGCATTTGAAAAAGAAATTTTGTTGGTTTGATCATTCACAAATTTAATGGTCATTGACCAAATTTGTGTAAGCAAGAAGAAATTGATTTTGGAAGAAAATTAAAGATCACTTTCAGTCTTGAGGAACTTAGATTAAGTTTTGGAGAATCATTTTGCAGCAAATTGATTCGCTCATTTTTGGGGATGATTCTTGCTAATTAACTCATGGCTCTTTTTGCATTGCTGGCACAATTTTTAGCGTCTACAAGAAGCTGAATTCTGGAGGCTTTAATTCTGGGCGCAACACTTGTAGAGTTGGCAGTTCGAATTTTGGAGAGATAAGTTTGATTTTGGAAATCATAAGCAGCATCTTGGTCATAGCTTTCAAATAATCTGGGCGCAACCTTTAGTGAAGACATTTTGATTGCAGCCATATCAAATTGATTTCATTACTGAGGACGACTAGTTGCTGGGAAAAATCGTGGCTTATTAAGTTTGGAATCATAGCTTTGATCATTTCGAATTTGGAGGATTTATTTATTGTTCTGGGCGCAGTTCTCTTCAGCTTGATTTCGAGATCAAGACTCATATTTACCATCAACTATTGCTGGGAGGAAATCACTTTTAGTCAACATCCTTGGCACAACTAGTTGGCATCAAAAGGAGACGATTTCAAAGAGTTTGATAGTGCTCTCTCATCACTGTCTTTACTTCATTATGGCATCTGAACCATGTTTTCTATTTCATTGAATAAAATACATTGTAGTTGTATTTTTCATTCTAGAGAAGTCGTTAGTCTACAGTCAGATAAATCACTGTCAAACAACATTTGTAATCGTCTTTCATATGATAAATGTAATGTCCCTTCCTTAGGCCACTCAGACTAACCGAGGTTGGCCTACTATTAGGGTTCCCGTAGGTTAGCAGTATGGTTAGGGGACCCAACCGAGGGATGTAGAGCTTAGCTGGGGGCTTTATAAGCCTTTCTGTTTGGAGTTCAGTTGATAAATCCAGGGATAAATTTGGAAATATTAAAGTTTGCTTTAATAGAATAGTAAAAAGTGAATAGTAACAGAGAATTATAAGAGGAATAGTGAAAAGTGCCCCCATCCTAGCAACTCAAGTTGTTTTTAAAATGTGGCCCTTTCTTTTGATGAGGAAAAGACCCTTGAGGAGGAATATTTTATTATCCTTTTTAAAAAAACTCACGGAGGCTATAAAGCTAAGTGTCGGGCATCTATTTTGGATTCTATTGTCACTTTTTATGTCAGCATTTGAAGGTGGAGCTTTGGAGAAGGAATTGGATGAGAACCCAGTTCACCTTTGAGGAGGGCCTACCTTGCATCTTTGTTTGGGCTTCATTGGAGGAGTTTCAGGTAAATATTTTTCAGATTTGAGTTTGTAGCAGTGTTATATCATCATACTTCTTTAAATTAGAGGCTGCCATTGATAGATCGAACCTCTCCCAAGCCAATACTATCACATATTTGCATTCTACTTGCTGGCAACAAGCAGCTAGGGTTTTGGAGGTCAAATTTGTCAATTTGGAGAGCAGATTTATGGATTTTGGTGACTGATTTTGCTAGCCGTTCCATCCTCAAGGGTAGTTGTACCCTCTGTATTCATAATCGGCGATTACTCGCCGAGCAGACGAGTAATCTCCATTTTTTTGGCTGGGCGAGTAATGTTGACTTTTACTCGCAGGAAACCCTAGCCGTTTTTTTCCCTGGTTTGTTCCGAGTAATCGCCGCGTAATCTCTTGATCAATCGCAGAAAACCCGGCACAAAAACCCTAACGCGTTTTTCCTGACGTTTTTATTTTCGTGGGTTTTTTTTACACGTGTTTACCGCATTTTGGACGCGGTTTTGTGCGATTAAATCCTCGTTTTTGCTAGTTACAGTCACCTGGATTTGTTTTCGGCGATCTGCATGTGTTGGTTGCACGATTTGTAGTGGTGGTTGCGTCATTTGTAGTGCGATTTGTAGTGCGATTTGTAGCGCGATTTCCAGGTTAGTTAAAAACTTTGCTCCTCTGCATCGTGCATTCCAATTCTTCATTTTTTATTTTTTTCAAATACTTTAGATTTAGTGCATTCCAGTGCTTCGATTTAATCCAGCGATGCTAGTTCAAAACTACAAAGTTTCAAAAATTTAATATTTTTATTATTTTATACATATGCTTCCAAATGTCTATGTATAAAATAATAAAAATATTAATTCGTTTTCGTTTCTACAAGACTACATCAATATAATATTTTATTATTATTCTAAAATTAAAATTTCATTTTCATACATTATTTTATTATAAATTTATAATAATATTATGGGTCTTAATTTTTAATATTCATAAAATGTTTTCACTTTTCTACATCATATTTAATATGGATTAATTATTATTTTTTTAAAACCAAATTCCATATATTATTGTATTATAATTTTAATTTATAATAATATCATGGCAAATAATTTATAATACTATCATTTTATATTATTATTTGCCATGATTTTATAATATTATTAATATATAATAATATCATGGCAAATAATACTATCGTTTTATATTATTATTTGCCATGATATTATAATATTATTAATATATTATAATAAAATAATATATGGAATTTAGTTTTTAAAATAATAATAAATATTAAATATGATGTAGAAAAATGATATTATTATTTGCAATTTCGCCATGATATCAACGCCTCAATGATCTTGTTTTTGTTCAATATAACCTTCGGCTTCGCACAAAAAAGGTGTAGGAATTGTCAGATGAGCTCATTGATTTGGATGACATTGATCCATACAGTGATTTTCAAATACAGTCATCATAAATTCATTAGTTATTAGAGTTATTAGCAGTTTCACTATGTAGCCTCGTATAATGATGCCATTTTGTAATCCAAATGTATTGAACTATGAAATTTAATATAAAACACTCCCTCATGGTTTTTAGACTCATTTGATGCATTTTGCAATTGAATTTTGCAAAAAAAAATGATTTTATGAGAAATTTTCCTACTCTTTAGTTTGCCGAGTATTTGCCGAGTATTTGCCGAGTTTTTCCCGAGTTTTTCCCGAGTCAAAAATTTTGGGCTTGCCGAGTACTCTCCGATTCCGAGTATGTAAACTATGGTCGTACCATCTATGTTGCTGCTAGGGTTTGGACAAAATATTGGAAGAGAAGATCTTATTTGTAATCCTGTATTTTGCTGGAATTTCATCAATAAAACTCAATTGCAAGTTAGCATTGGACTCTCAGTATGACTAGTTGATGAATGGTGTTCCTAAATTTTTAATTTTACAATTTTATGCATTGTTGTTTGAAATCAAAAAAATTAGAAGTTTATTTCAGTTTAATTCCTTTGTATCTCAAGAGCAAATTGCATTCATATTTGGTAAAACTCAAAAGTCACACAAAAAATCAAGAAAACACAAAAACAAAACAAAAACAAAAACCTACCTATTCACTGGTCAAAGACTTTGAAAAGACAAAACTCAGAAAATAAAATCGGATTTGGGTTGGGGATCTTTCAATAAAGTATCTCTCAATTGGGTCATTGTCACATTAGTTTCAGTTTGCATTGTAATTGGCATATGCTGTAAACTATGTTCCACCAAGTTCCTAGTACGGGGGGACGGCGGAACAACGGGACATGTTTTGGGGACGACATTTTTTTAGGGGATTTTTGGGGACAGGGGGACGGCTATATGTATGTACTAAAAATATAGGGAAATTTCAAATATTCATATGGGTAATAATAATCATAACACTGAACATTGATAAAGGTGCAAATGTAATCACCAATCATATTGACCTAAGTTACCGATTCGCCATACCTAGCCTCCGGATACGATACGGGTACGAAATTCGGGTACGGTACGGTACGGATTCGTCCAGGATTCGGTTTTTGGTCTGCGGATTCGTATCAGATTCTTCAGCTGACTGTGGATTCTTCCAGGATTCGGCATGAAGAATCCGAGCCGAATCCGAGCCGAATTTCGCGTCAAAAAGCGCAGTTTGAAAAAAAACGACTTTTTTTAATCATTTTTTATTGTTTGTTTGACCTTATGTTGACTTCTAAACATTAAAATATTCATTGCAACCCTAATTTCGACCTCCAAACACACTAAAAAGGTAAAAACAACTTCATTTTAACAATTTGTGAAAGAAAAACGAATTTTTTTGCCTCCATTGCTGAACTTGCTCTTTTGCTTGCACAAGCTCGAACAAAGTTGAAGGCTGATCGTTGGTGGTTCAAGGTTGATTGCTGTGCTATTCCTAAGCACTTGCAAGTGTTTGCCAAGATTCAAGAAGACTGTAGAGCAAGATTTGTTCAAAAAAGGTAGGTTTCTTTGAAATTTTTTGATTTTTTTTTTACATTTTTTTTAAGTTTCTGTTTAACAAATGAACTATTTAGTTTTGTTTTTATTGTATTACTATAACTTTTGTTGATTGTTCTCATTCTTTTAAGCTTTTTAGTTTCAAATTTCAATACCAAAATTATTTCAATCTATTGTGCCCTGGCCCTTAGGTATTACAATGGCATCTGCTTCTAATTCAGGCCAATCTCGTTTCAAAATAAGTGCAACCTCTCCCCTTTGGAAATTTGTAGAAATGGTTCAACAATGTCCAGGTGGTGGAGTATTTATTTGGATTTGTGGTCATTGCAAAGTTCAATACACGAGCTCATACAGTCGAGTCAAAGCCCACTTGTGTAGTATCCCTGATATTGGCATCAAACCTTGTCCGGGACCTCCAGAAGGTGATGGCAAAGGCCTTGCAGATGACATAGTGTTGAAATATATTGCTGAGCAAGAAAAAGCAGATCAAAAAGCTACTAGTGCTAAAAAAAACCATCCTTTGAAGAAAGGATCTCAATCCATGAAACCCCCTACACCACCTACTTATATTCCACCTACAGAAAGCCATCCATTTATAAACATCCCTCAAGAGCAAACCGTGCCCTCATCAAATAAAAGATCTAAGGGACCGTTGGAAGTTTCATTTCAGAATGAGGCAAGAGAGATTGCTGATCAAGACATAGCAAGATGTGTCTATGCCAATGGATTGGCATTCAACGTTGTTCGTTCACCATATTGGCAAAAAATGGTGAAATCTATTAATGAGGCTCCAAAGGGGTATAAGGGCCCAAGTTTTGAGAAGGTGCGTTGCACCTTATTGGAGAAAGAGGTGAAACATGTAGCAGACTCTTTGAAGCCCATAAGGGATTCATGGATTGAAACAGGGGTGACCATCGTTTCTGATGGATGGAAAGATGCAAAAAATCGCCCATTGATCAATGTTATTGCCGTGTCCCCTAAAGGGGCAATGTTTTTGAGAGCAGTGGATTGTGAGGGACAGGTGAAAGATGGTCCATTTATTGCTAACATCCTTTGCCAAGCCATTGAAGATGTGGGCCATCAAAATGTTGTGCAAGTTATAACCGACAATGCCAGAAATTGTAGGGCTGCTGGGTTATTGATTGAGGAGAAGTATCCACACATTTTTTGGACACCTTGTGCTGTCCACTCCCTCAATCTAATGCTACAAAAAATTGGATCCAAAATTGAGTGGATCAAACAGGTGTATGCTGAGGGCGAAGACATCCAGATGTTTGTCACCAACCACCATATGACACAAGGAATATTTAGACAATTCTCAAAATTGGAATTGTTGAAGGTAAGTTAATTGAAATTCTCAATATTCTTAAATTTTTAGTTTTCTTTTAATTTTAAATTTTGATTTTGTAAATTTAAATTACATTTTAATTTTTATTTTGATTTCCAAACAGGTTGCAGAGACCCGTTTTGCCTCCAACACAATTGTGTTGAGACGACTTATAAAGGTTCGTGAGGCACTTTGTGCCATGGTAATCAGCCCTAATTGGGCCATATGGAAGCAATCTAGCAGTGAAAGGGCAAATAGGATCAGGCAAAGGATA
Source organism: Sequoia sempervirens (assembly GCA_007258455.2). Classification (NCBI taxonomy): domain Eukaryota; kingdom Viridiplantae; phylum Streptophyta; class Pinopsida; order Cupressales; family Cupressaceae; genus Sequoia; species Sequoia sempervirens. The sequence goes on from VDFB02376880.1 coordinate 260,734, forward strand.
CTAGATGATTGTTGGTGGGATCGTGTTGAGTACCTGGTCAGTTTCACTGAGCCTATACTGAGCATGATCCGTTACACAGACATGGATAGACCTTGTTTGGGAGAAGTATATGATGGTATCGACTCAATGATTGAGAAGATGAAAACCATCATCAATGCAAAAGAGGAAGATCCTGATGAAAAGTTCTTCAAAGAGCTACAGGAAATCATGGTTGATAGATGGAACAAAATGACCACTCCATTGCATCTTCTTGCTTTTGCATTGAGTCCCAAATATTATAGTCCTGAGCTTCTTTCTGTTACATCAAGAGTTGCTCCATATAGGGATGTTGAAGTGGCTCAAGGTTACAAGGCAGCAATTCGGAGACTCTTCACTGATCGTGACCAACGTGATCGAGTGAGGGCTGAGTTCATGGCTTTTGCATGCTCCGGTAGTGTTGCTCAGAATCTTGATGCTCTTCGAGACAAGTACAGGGTAGATGGTCATAGTTGGTGGTATTTCCATGGGCAAGAATACATGCACATCCAACCAATTGCAATAAAAATCTTATCCCAAGTAAGTTTTATAGTTTGTAATTTTAATTTTAATTTATAATTTTATATTAATTAATAATTTTGTTTAGTTAAATTTTGTAACTCTTAACTATTTAATTTGGTCTTGACTCTTAATAGGTTGCTAGTTCATCTTCATCAGAGAGGAATTGGAGCACATACTCCTTCATCCACTCAATAAAACGCAATAGGCTGCATTCAAAAAAGGCAGAGGACTTGGTGTATGTGCATTCAAACTTGCGCCTCCTTACACACAAGCAAACTTCCTACAAAGAAGGAGACACAAGGAGGTGGGATATTGAGCCAGAGCAGCTTGACTTGGATGCTTCCACAAGTCACTTAGCTGCACTTGATATTGATGATGAGTATGAGCCTGAAGCAGCTACTGATCGTGAGAGTGGTAGTGTCGGTGCTACTGCTACTGCTAGTGGCAGTGCTTGTGCGAGTGCCACGAATGCTATTTGTGGTTCTACGCAAAATGTAGCATCTAATAATGCTAGTTTGTTTGATACTGATGACCCATATGATTCAGATTGATCAATGATCAATAATGGGCCATGGCTGATTGTAAACGTTTGACATTTTATGTTTGAACTTTAATTTATAATTTTATATCATGACAATCGAGTAATCACTAATATTTTAATATTTGACTTAGTGACTATGAAAGTGGTGATGTATTTTTGCTATGTTATTAGACTATTAATATGGTGGTGTATTCTGAACTTAATTACTACTGCAAATATGTATATATTTCTGATTTTTATATGTTTTTTGTATTGCCGTACCCAAGCCGTACCCAAATCCAAAAATTTTTTTTTGCCGAATCCCGTACCGGATTCGCGTACCCGTACCCGAATCCAAAAACGAATCGGTAACTTAGATATTGACATATACATTTTAGAGTCGAACAAATTAATACTACAACTACTTAATTGCTTCCATAATTCATGTCAAACTGTCAATGTGCATATGATATAAAATTTTAAAAATAAAATGCCCAAAGGCTATAAAGTTGCACTACAAATGTCAAAATGTCCAAACCATAGTAATAGAAAGTATGATGGCTGCCTCTACTTGACATTTGCCAACATTGCATCAAAATCAGACTTAGAGTCTAAGTCACTGCCAAATTTTCTCTTGCTCACTTGACTCTTAGCTACAATTTTTTTTGGAATTTAAAAATTAACTCAAATGGCTTTGAAAGAAAGTTTTATGTTTCATTTTAGGCTTGGAAGGGTGTGGGATCCACTTAGAAACAATGAAAAAAAAACATTTTTAATTTCAAAGTTTTTTTTCTTTATAAAAACTTAATGGAAAAAAGGGGGCGGTTGGTTGTCCCCAAGATTGTGGGTTGTCCCCTTGTCGTCCCTAAGACGTCCCAAACAATCGAGGACATTTTTAAAAAAATGGGACTTTTTGGGGACGGCTGCCAGCCGTCCCCCATCCCCGAGATGTCCCCAGTATGGGTATGGGGGGAAAAAGGGTAGGGGACGCGTCCCCGTGTTTCCTTGGATGTAAATCATTCCAGTTAAAAGTCATCAGCATATATTATTCATTTGCTAAACATTGTAAGCAGTTGCAAATCAGTTAAAGGGAGATTGGACTTTTGCATGACATATGTTTGTCAAAATGTCCTTGCTGTAGTTGTGCATTTTCTAGGTTGCGTTTCATTTATAATCATCATATGGTCATAGAAAGTCAGAAAAATACTTTTCTTTGCATTTGCAAATATTTGGCATATTTAGTTAAGTTTTCTTCATGCATCATATCATCACATCACAAAGGAAATCAAACAAACCAACATCAAACCAGCTGACAAGTGTTTGACGAAATGTGATGTCCCCATCACAAAAGAAAATCTAAGATAAGTATACATATAATATATTTATATGTTTGCATTCAAATAGAGTAATCATTATAAAACATTTTCATTTAACTTCTATATATAAACGTGACTAACTTGGGTACCATTGGTGACAAATTCGAAGAAAAGATCCTAGAAGGAACTAAGATGTTTTTGCTTGCGGACAAGCAAATTTGGGAGGGGAGGACTGTCATGTCCCCGAAATTAGGACATTTTGAGATATAAATAGGTGAAAATGAATAACACAATACATATTAAAATTATAAAAGAAAATATTATTGTTTTAATATATTTATAATTACAATCATCATAAGATAATATTGTAATTATAAATATATATATCGACGATACACAATAAAATCAATTAATATAAATACTATAATAATTATCAAATAATTATTAAGAGATAAAATTATAAATATTATATATAATATTATAAATATTAAAATATGCATATTTATATAATAAATATAGATAATACTATAAATAAATATAAATGATATTACAAATAAATTAAAAATAAAATAGTAAAATATAATACACATCAAAACAAAATAATAAAATGGATATAGTTTGAGATATCATTAAGGAGTGTTTAACTAAAGCTCATGTACATTTGTGGGGTTATTTCTATTCAAAGAGATGCCTCTCTTCATGGAGGTATAAGGATATAAAATAAGTTTGTGGGATGGAGAGAAGAGGGGAGTGGAAGAAAAGATATATTAAATACACATCAGATTTTAGGAAATGTGGGGTGGTTCCCCCTAGAAACCAATAACCCCAAAAAAATCTGAAATTGAAGTTGGTTATACTCCTCCTACAAGCCCAATAATAGATCAAGCCGAAAAAAGGGCAAGTGAGAACAATGTCAAAGCCAAAAAAGCAATTTTGTGTGGATTATCTGAATCAGATTTTGTTAAGGTTATACACTATAAATCGGCCAAGGACATGTGGGATAAGTTGAAAAATATATATGAAGGAGACAACAAGGTTAAGAAGGCCAAGCTTCAAACCCATAAGAGACAATTTGAGAGTTTGAAGATGAAGGATGAAGAAAACATCACTGCCTATCTACTTTGCGTGGATGAAATCGTCAACACTATCCGTGCTCTTTGAGAGGAGGTTGAGGATGCAACAATTGTGCCAAAGATCTTAAGATCTCTCCCCATGAGATTTGATGCAAAAATTTCAGCCATCGAGAAAATGAAGGATCTAGACACCTTGAAGATGGACAAGTTGCATGGGATCTTCATGACATACGAGATGAGGACAAAGAAGGAGAACCCATCAAAACAGGAAGCCGCCTTCAAAGCATCTAAGAAGATGAAGAAAAGAGGGTACATATCAAGTGAAAGTTCAAGTGATGAAGAAGCACATTCTGTAAGAAAGCAAAAGACAGGATTCAGCAAACATAAAGGTAAGTTACTCTTAAATGTTTCAATTGTGGTAGAATAGGTCATTTTGCTTCTAAATGTTGAGAGTGAAAGTAGTGAAGAGGAAGAAGAATATAACAAAAGGAAAGGAAGGAAATATCATCATAACAAGAAAAAGAACGCACAAGGGGAGCAAGAAAAGAACTTTTGAAGGCATAAAAAGAGTCTCTATATTCAAGAAACAAGTAGCTCATTTGAAGAAAGCAGTGAAAGCTTCTTCGATGGCAATAAAAAAGAGATACTCTTTATGGCAATGGAGGTAAAGGATGATGAAGACAAAAGGAAAGAAGAAAGAGATTTGAAAAAAGAACATACCAAAGATAGTGAAGAAGAAGATCTTGAGAAGGAATTCAAATTTTCCTATCATAAGATCGAGAAGCTCAAGAAAAGGAATTTAAGACTAAAGTCACAACTTCAAGAAGATGGCAAGACTAAAGCAAAATCATCTCAAAATCTTGAAGAATCGAAAGGATGATCATGGATCTGAAGATTCAAATTGAGAAAGAAAAACGAATTGAAGAAGTTGTAAGAGATCAGCTAAAGGCAAATGAATTGGAGTGCGAGAAGTCAGAGCTTGAAGTTGTTTCCTTAAGGAAGGAGCTGGAAAAATCAAATAATCAATTAAATGAAGCATGAAGTTCAAAAAGAACTCCGAAATTCGGGAAGATATTATAAACTCCCAAAGATTGCCTTTTATCAAGACAGACCTTGGTTTTGAAGAAAAACAAAAGACAATCAAAGGCTTAAGCTCTAAGTTACATAGTTACTAAAGAAGACAAATGAGGAAAAGTCCAAAAGTTATGCAAACGTGTTCAAAGGCTCCATCAATGGTGATAGTTCAAAAAAAAGAGTAATATTACTCAAAAAATCAATATTCCTCACAAAGGCAACAATGAAAGTTTTAGAAGATCATTTCCTCAAAGGCAAGTGCAAATGAATAGGTTTCAACATTCATTTTATGGTTATTGTTTCTTTTGCAATAAGTTTGGTCATAAAGTAGCAGATTGTAGAGCTTGTGCAAGGAGAGATTTGGGTTCCCTAAAGAGGAACTATAATCCATTTGCTCCTCTAATAGACAACAACATTATGTGCTACAAGTGCAATAATTTTGGTCATATAGAATGTTCCTATAGAAGTGACTTTGCTAAACTTCCAAAAAAAAACAAGAAGTTCTTGATAAGCCAAAAGAGGAATCCACAAAAGTTTGGAAGAAAAAGGACCTTGAAATGAAGGAGAAATCCATGCTAGTACAAGCAGCCCTCCATGTGCAAAATGAAGAAAATCAGTGGTACATTGATAGTGGTTGCTTAAGACACATGACAGGAGATAAAAGCAAGTTCCTCACTCTGAAAGAAATAAATGGAGGCACTATAAAATTTGGAGACAATGCTACAACAAGGATGATAGGAAAAGGCACTCTTAGTTTTGACAATGGAAAGACAAACTGAAAATGTATTGTATTTTGAAGGATTGGAGCACAATCTTCTAAGTGTGAGCCAATTGTGTGATCAAGGGTATACTCTCACATTTCGTCCTAGTGGTTGTGAAATCTAAAAAACAAGAATAGGGAAACTTATTGCATATGCTAATACAGCTGCAAACAATCTCTATATTTGTAATGTCCCCTTCTCAAGCGTGATGGATTCAGTTGACCGTTGGCCTATTCCGGAGACCCATAGGCTACTCAGAGGCTAAAATTAGGGTTTCCCATTTTGGAGGTTGTTGTTGCTCGAAATTTGGAGATTGATTTGTGGATTCTTTCTGGGTTTTCAAAGAGCTTCGCAGTGGTATGATTTGCAGTGCAATCTGAGCATCTTCTGGAATTTACTATTTTTAGTAAATTCTATTTCTGGCAGTAGTCCTGTAGTTTCGAGTGCAGTTGACTCTCTTCTTCAGCCAGTTCAGTTGGTTTGATCATTTTTGGCCTTGGGATGCATTTTGGAGAGATAAGTTAAATTAATTTAAATAATGTTATATTTTAACGTTGACCCCTTGGCCTAGCTTCATCACTTCAAGTTGTTCAAAAAAGGTGGTCTTCATGGGTGGACGCCTCATTGGAGGTAGTTTAAGATTTTCCTAAGGTCTAATATCTTGCTTAAAAAAGGGACGCCAACTTTGTTGAGGAGATGATTTTAAATTAAAGTCAAAATTAGCTTTGAATAAGGGACACCTATACTTGGAGGGAAATGAAGTCAAATTCAAATTTGAATTAGGGCGCACTTTCTAGAAGTTTTTGGAGATTCCTTGCTGAGCTTATAAAAGGAGACCTCTTCCCTTCATTTCATCATCTTATGACGTCAGTAATGTTATGCTGCCGAAATGGTGCTAGAATTGTTTCGAGGAATGTATGCCTCCTAGCCTTGGCTCGACTTCTTGCTTGAAAGATAGCAACTAGTGAAGATGATAGCTTGTTGATGAGTGGATTTTTGTAGTGAGGTTTGCTTTGTAGTTCAGTTCTTGCACTTTACATCAAATTCTGGAGTTGCTGTTTCAGTGTAGCTGAAAGTTGTTTTTGCTCATATAGCAGAAAATAAAATTATTCTCATTTTGGGTATTGAACCATTGTGATTCCATGATAGGGGCGATCCCTCTTAGCAAGTTGCAGATTTTTTGATAAAGGATTGAATTTTATAAAGAGAAATCGCCCATCTTAGAGGGCCATACCATTTGTGCCTTCTTGGGATTCGTGCAGAAAAAAGTTAAAGGGATTATTGGTGAGGTTTTGGTATCCCAACTTGGTCGCCATCTTCTTTAGGGTGTCTTGCATTTAATTTCACATCAACAGAGTGAGTTTTGAGTGAGAAATGTGCATTTTAGTGAAGTTACTAGGGTGCTCGTTTTGCATTTCAAGTTGCTGATCTGTCATCAGATTTGGGTAAATTGCATTTTGGTGAACGGTTGGTGTTAGGAAGTCATATTAAGCCTTGTGGAGGTCATACTCACTATTGCAGCATTGGAAAGCTTCTAATCCTCGCTCTTTGCAAGCACTTTCTATTAATTTGTAAGTTGAACAGTAGTACTGTTAGCATTTCTTAATATATCTCTTCATGCTTTTGTAATACCCACAGAATAAGTGGAAGAGGCTGGCTTGCCACCTATCTTACGTTTTGAAATGCATTGTAGTTCTTAGAATCTCCGCAATACGGTAGCTCCATTTCAACTCTGGGTTGTGTTGTGACCTTTTCACACATTGCCCCATTGCAAATGGGGACCCTCACTGGTTTGCTCTTAGGGTTTAAGCTTTGAGTGGAAATTTCATAATCTCTGTTGCTCTAAGAATTTCATGTCAAAATTTGGAGTCATCACCCAAGCTAAGTTGAGGATTTGAGCCTGAAATTGAACGTGAACGTCGTAGAAGTGCTTAGAAGACCCGGTAGACGAGGATCGCCTGTGCTTTCGCTCAATTCTGACACTTCCTATTTTTTAGGGATTCTGCTTTTTTGCTTTTTGCTTTTTTCGTTTTTGGCATTTTTGGACCAATTTGGAATTTACTATTTTTAGAAAGTTGCTTTTTGCTTTTTTCTATTTTTAGTAAGTTTCTATTTTTAGAAAGTGTTAGGTCTCACTGGCAGTGGAGTCGAAAGTTTCCACTTTTGGAATTAAAAAGCAAGCAAAAATCAAGCAGAAGTCTTAAAAAATCGAAAAATCATGAGAAAAGCAAAAGAAAAGCGCATGCAAAGATGAGAAAAGCAAGGAAAACCGCATGCAAAAGCTGGAAAATCAATTGAAAAATCGCACCTTCAACCAAGAAAATCAATGAGGAAATCAAGTAAAAAGCAAGAAAATTGTGATAAAATTTGCCTAGGTCTGGAGAGGTGCACCCATGAGGAAATCCAGTTGAATCTTTGAAAAAATCCATTTGAAAGCCATTCATCAAAAAGAAATCCAGTTGGATGATTCGAAATTCCAGTTGGAGAAATGATAAAAATTGGCTAAGGCAAGTAAAAAATTCGAATTGGACTACAAGAATTCCAAGATAAAGGAAATCCAGTTGGATGATTAAAAATTCCAGTTACAAGTCGAATTTCCAAGAAGGGAATCGAATTTTTTTCTAAGGCAAGAGTTACCTTGGTAAGAGGAAAAACAAAAAATCCAGTTGAAAAGTGGATTAGTCCACTTAGAAGTCGAATTTTCTAAAAGGCAAAAGAGAGATAAAATAACTTAAGTTTTTATTAAAAAATAAAGACTTAGTTAGCAAGCAAGAAGGGACGCCTTGGAAAAGTCAAGAAAATCAAAAAAAGAGAAAAGATTGCTTTTTTGTTTAACAACAAAGCAGCCAATCAGAAGAAGAAGTCGACCTAAACCAATATGGAAAGATTTTATTATAAAAGAAGGCCTTGTGAGCTTATTTTTCATTATTTGCAAGTCGAATTTTCTCACAGGCAAGCTCCTCTCAAGTTAAGGACGTTTTTTCTTCTTCAGCTGCAAAGAGATTTTTGATTCCAGAAGCATAAGGCGAGATGTCTGCCTCGAAGAACGTAGTTGGGAAGAATCAACACTTGAAGAGGAAATGGCAAGTTGGAAGGAAAGTCCGCCCAAGTCAAGGAAGCCATGGCATGAGGTTCATGAAGTCCGCCTAGCCAAGAGGAGAAAAATTCAGAAAATTGACTAAGTGTTGGAAGGAAAACAAGAGGAATAAAAAGGAAAAGTAAAGAGGAAGTGAATAAAATCCTTGTCCAAGGATGGAATTTGTCCTACATAGCACAAGCTGGATTCAGAATTGAAGGCAAGTCCACAGGAAAAGTTCATTCGAGCATCGAGATGGCCAAAATCTTGGCTAAATATTGAATAATCCGCATGAAGGTGTTACAAAATGAACTTGAGTAGCCAAAAATTGGCTAAGTATGGGAAATACTTCACAGAGAAAATTCCAATTTCTTCTACTGTGGCGAAAGCATAGAGGCATTCTTCTTCAAATTCGAGGCACTTGAAAGAATATTCAGACATCTTGGGGGGATTTTATCTACAATCCCAAACCTATTGAAGCAACCAGGGCAACTTCTTGAAGGATTTCATCCCCTAAAGAATTAAAGACAAACTCTCAATCAGAATCAGATGGTGGTAGGAAGATTGTGCCAAACAAATTTCTGCACTTAGATAATTTCTTAACACAAATTGGATAATTCAAAGAGGAAATCCAAAGGAATAACACCAATCCAACTCAAGGCGCTTGTGAGAATTTCGAAGCAATCAAGAAAGAAAACCTTAATAACTTCAAGTCTAAACATGTGTTCCAAGGCGAGACTTCCAATACAACTGAGAAGAAGAAATCAAAGTCTCAAAAGGGAATCCAGGATCAAAGCTAGGAAGAAACAAGCACAAAGGATAGAGTCATTGGCAAGGAAAATATCCTAAGGCAGAAATATGGAAAAACGAATAGTGACCTAGGTGAACATCCAACTTGCTGAAGTGGCGCCTCAACCAATCAAATTTTTCCAAGTCAGCACATCCAAATTCAATAACTTTCTATTTTATTAGGTTCATATTTGGCAAAAAGGACGAGTATCCTTGAGTGTAATTTTCTCATTAGTCGAGAAGGAGTTAACTATGGCAAGCCCTAATTAGGGTTTTATTTTAATCTTGGTCGTTGATTCTAAATCAATTTTGGCCATTGAATTGTAATTGAGGAGCCTATAAATTGAGCTCACTCCTCATTTGTAAAAAAGGAAGGATGGGAGCATGTTGCAAAACATGTTGAGATAAGTAATTGTTGCGTACGATTGCCAAAGTAATAAGTAATGCATGCATTGTTTTGATGGTGATTGCTTCTCTTATTTTGGAGTTGGCATGGTTCTTATCCCTCATCATAGTTTAGATTTTATTTCATGTATGTTAGAAGAATGCAAGATCTGATAAGTATTGATTTATGGTGAATCTTCTGCTCATACTTTCTTTGAACGAATGATTTTCGTTCAATGGGTAAAGTTAGCCTGAACTTACTTTGTGGATGCTTAACTTCTGTCTAGATAAATATTGTTCACTTTGATGGTAGTTATTCATGACGTGAAAATTATAAGCACACTCCCTTGAAGATTGCACCCACTTTGTGTAGTTGTCGTTGAACGTGTCGAAGCAAAGCGTGGTTACTACTCTCACCAAGTCAATACCGTCTCTTGAATTCTTAGGTAGTAGATTCGGAATTCTAAACCCTTATCTCCTTTTTTAGTTTGTTCGAAAGACCCAAGCAATAGAGATTCATTGCCTAAACCTTCATTGTGAATTGAACAAGCCTAGCATAAGTCCCTTTGTATAACCAGCATATCACATCATCCATTGAGCTTGTCCATCCCCCCAAACGAAACATTGGAATTACCATATGAACTTTCTAGCAATCTTAGCATAAGAGGTAGTTTTTCAAGAGAGGATACGCTGTCTTTGGGCATTTTATTCTGATGTTTGGTGTGTCACAAAACACACATCAACATGAATTGGTGCTAGAAGGAGGGCCTAAACATTAGGTTGTTTATTTTCACAAGTGGAGAAATTCAACTAGATGGAACCAGTATGAACTTTGAAATGCCAAATCAGAGATATGTTAGATCTCTTTTATGTCAAAAAATCCAAAAAAAGTGAAAAGTTAAAAAAAAATTCAAAAAAAAAAAATCAGAAATGGAAAATCAAAAAAGATATTTCTCAATGGATGGTCGTCTATTCCATATTTCTTGCTCTAAAGACAGACTCGTGGATATTGCTCAAATTCAAGAAAGTTTGAATGCACAATTGCATCCCAGGAATCTGTCTCAGTTTGCTTTTCCAGGAAAATGTCGAATTCATGAGACCTCCAAGCACGAAGAAATCAGTTGCTTGACATTCCTCTCAAGGGTAGAGCTTGTTCTCCAAGGGAAACTTTTCTTTTGGGATGTTCCCAAGCTGGGCGTGTTGGATGTTGAACTTAATGACTATAGCATTCCAGAAGTTATAAATGAGGCCTTCACGAGGTTCATACTTAGAATCCAAAATCAAATGGAACTCGGTAATGTTCGCTTGAAAGGCGTTTTGCTCCCTCTTTGGTGTCGGATTCACAATGCACCTCATTCAGAGTTCACTTGCACAACATGTGAAGAGGCCATCAACTATGCCAGATGTCACCTTGGATTACCAGAACTACCATATGGATGCTTCAAGGACAAAGCATGGATTGAATATGTCAAACAAACATTTTTGGTACCAAACAAAGAATGTTCCACAATGTCATCTAACAGCAGGGAGAATAAGTCACAATAGGATAATGTGGTCGAGCTTAGGGATCAAGCAGATGAAGATTGTTCCTACATCACACTAGAATGAGAGGCCATTGGAGTAAAGATCAAGAAAGCAATGGGATACATCCAAGCAAGAGGAACCACCCAAGGTAGCTGTCAGCATACAAAAATGAACGACTATATAGAATTGCAAATTATTGAAGATCATCAAGAACCAGAAACGGAAGACTTAGCTCCAAATAGAGACGCTGTAAGAAATTTCCAACGATCATTCATCCAAGGAGGAAAACATGAAGAAGGAAGCGATTCTAGTGCACGTCAATGAAATATTTCGAGCCAAATTTTTTTACTTTTTCAAATTGCAGATTACAAACCAATGCACCCGTTAAGGTTAGCAGCTAAACCAAAACGTGCTGAACCAACTCTAACCAGAATGTACACCAGGATCCCGATGTGGGCAAGGTGTGAGCATTGGTCAAAGGATCTAAATCAAAATGCTTATGCAAGAACTCTAACCAAGAATGGCGCCAATGATGGTGAGCATATGGTCAGAGGATCCCTGAATCCAATGTACTGAAAGCACACTCGACACCAAGTATGTGCTACTCACTCCAATACGGAAATGAGGCGACCATATGGCGGAGATAACAGAAATTACAATGCTTGAAAGAAAAACTATAATGCTGAAAGTACTCGACACCCAGAATGTGCTTTCTAACCCAGAGTGGGTAAGGAGCTACCATAGGGCGGAGATAAAGAAATACAATTGCAATTACAAAATGTAAATATGAGCATTACAAAACATGATTAAGCAAGATGAAAGAACTGCTGTCAGTACTACTGTCAGCTTACAAAATGATAGAGAATTCGCTTGCCAAGAGCATAGGAATTTGAAAGATTAGCATTACATCATATAAGAACTCTCTGTGGCTTGATTAGAGATGCCAGTTCAATAAATCTCTCAATGATCAAATAATAATTCTGTTTTTCCACAAATCTGCACTTTTAAATTAAAAACCAGCAACCTAGGAATTCACTCATATGCTCATATCTCTCTCATTTCTCACCCAAATGATCTCAAATCTAATGCAATAGACCCTCAAAATGATGGCGCCTAACTTAGTAATAAGAAATGGCATCTAAAAATGGTTATTAATTAATGACACGGATCCCGAGGCACTCCAGAAAGTGCGCCCTACAAGGAATGACGGATTTGCTTTATAAAATCATACGCTTCATATTAAAATCTGCAAATATTCATGAAGGGTCGCTTCCAACAGAGAAAACCAATGAGACAATACCCAGAACGACTCTTTGTGTATTTTATGACTTATGATTAAAAACATCAATCTGCTACAATGAATGTGCAACTCCAGAAAACCACTAATATGCATAAAACTGATTTACATATCCTCACAAAGACTAAAAATGCAGAAATCTCACAATAAAACATTCAAACTACACTATCTCACCACTAGTCGCTATCTTTCAAGCGAGAAGCAATGCCCAAGCTAGGAGGCCTTCATTCCTCGAAGCAATCCCAAAGCCAATCCGGCAGCATAACATTCCTGTAGATAAAAGATGCCCAAATGATGATCAAAGTCTTCCTTTTATAATTTCTCGTTGACTTCTTGAAACCCTAAACTCCTCTTCAAGTCAAAAACCCTAATCTCTTGCAAAGATGGCATCCATTTCCTTCAAGCTCAATATTGACTTTTTAAATAAAATCAATACTTTAATAAATGCGTCCACTTTATAGCTTGATTTGACTTTGGGTAAAATATAAAATATAAAATAATCTTTAATGAAGGCGCCACCCTCAAAAAGACCACTTTTCAAAACAACATAAAGTCAATAGACTAGGCCAAGGGGTCAACATTAAAATGTGACTTTAATTAAATAGCTCAACTTATCTCTCCAATTGTGCCCCGAAGCCATAAATGAGCAAGCCAACTGATCAAACTGAAGTAGGAAGTCAACCATGCTGAACCCAACTGTAAAACTGCCAAAAATAGAATTTACTAAAAAATAGTAAATTCCAGAAAATGCTCAGAATGCCGAAATGAACATACCACTGCGAAGCTCTCTGAAAACCCAGAAAGAATCTGCCATTGAATCCACCAACTCCGAGCAAAGACATCCTTAAAAATAGGAAACCCTAATTTTACCCTTCGAGTAGCCTACGGGTCTCCGGAATAGGCCAACGGTCACTGGAAAGATCATGCTCGAGAAGGGAACATTACATTCAAGAAGGAACAGTCCTTGATGAAAATGTTCAATCATGCATGAACAAGATGGAAGAAATGATAAGCAGCTTGAGGCAAGATGATCAATGGGCTACCAAGATGGAAGCCAAATATGAAATACATTTCGCGACAACGCTTGATCCATTGTTCAATGTCATGGAAGAATTGCTTGATGGAATTGAAGCAAATGAAAGGCTACTTGATAAACAAGCAATTGCGACAAATGTAGAAAATGAAGAACAATTCAGGTTGGGGCTTGAAATACTCCAAATTTCAAAATTCTCGAGTTCCCGCCCCACTCCACTCAATTTGGAACGGGATGTTCATCTCCATGTTTCAGATGCAAGTGGTATGGTTCACCATCAGCTTCGACCTCCGGATGACGAGCAAGAATTCATGCATGTAAATGAAGACCACCAGGTTGTATCTTTCCCTACTATTGCCTACAAGGAATATCATTTTGATTATGGAGATTTAGGAAAGAAAACTTGTTTATGGATCAATCATGGTCCAGATGAGTTGCCCCAATTACTAATCTTTCCCGAAGTTTTGTTTGAATTTCAGAATTGTCCTTTGAAAGAATATTTTTCTGAGTTTAAAGATGAGTTTGCAAAACTTTGCATTGTGACCGCTGCTTTGTTATTGCTGCACATCCTGAGAAATCATACTAGGAGTTGTATATACTTAGGTCTTTTGACTGTTGTTTTCTTAGAATTTTTGTTTTTGTTTAGAGTGGGTTTTCTTTCCACTTTGTTTGCTTTAGATTAGTTGCTTTGCTTTCTTAGTTTAGTTTTCTTGTCCGTTTTGTTTTGCTTTCAATAAAGGGGGTCCCATTTGGGAAGGGTGTTGTATCTTAAGAACTCTAGCGTTTGTGCTAAATTATGTTTAGTCCATTTCTTGGATAAATATTCGCGGATAATCTTTGAATCCTAGATTAATTGTTTCTAAAGTATCTTAAAGTTAAGGTTAGTACTTGACTAGAAAGGGAGTCATCTATTGTATCTTGACACTAAGTCTCACAGTTACTATATCTTGCACACTTAATGAATTCTCTGAGTCGTTATGGTTTCCTAGGTGAAGTCATGGCTAAGCAAATCAAAAGTCTTACTTCAACGCCACTATAATGCTCAAACCCATGTGAGCTTCATTGCTTACAAGCCAAAGTGTGGAAAAATGTGAAGAAAGGAATATCAAATTGAGCAAGAAAAGAAAAAAAAAAATGAAAGATTAGAACACTTGGCTTTGGGTGTGCGGACATCTCTACAGGCGTACACTCAAAACGAGAAAATAAAAGTAATAAATCTCTGGAAGTAGAGCAATCTTCATGGGTTTATAGAAGATAACCTCGCCGGGGCTATAGACGCTCGCTGGCAGCGAGGCTCTATCCAAGGATGCTTTTGGAGTTAAGACAAAATACACAAACAACCGTGATGGAACCAACGAGTCATATTGGTCTTAAGAGATGGAAATAAACGCATTTGCACACACTTGTAACTACAAGATATAGGGTCTTGATACAGTTTAGTATTCCTCTTTCCTTTTGAGTATTTTGTAATCTATTTAAGGAACATTCGTTCCTCTGATTAATGCACAACACAACATCGATTCTGTAACATGGTATCAGAGCGGTAAAAATAATTTTTTCGAAAAATTTTAATAATTTCATTTTGAAATTATTTCAGTTTGTAAATTTTTCGAAAAATCTGGGACTGTTCTTCTGGTTTGAAATCGAAGGCGTCATTGTGTTTGAAAAATTCGTGGGTCTCCGAAAAAAAAAAATTCGAGGGCTTTGTGCAAGCATTTTCGTGGGTTTTTTACTGTCATTCGAAATTCCTCCTGTTTTTTTAGGACGC
The DNA here is from genome assembly GCA_007258455.2 of Sequoia sempervirens. NCBI lineage: Eukaryota > Viridiplantae > Streptophyta > Pinopsida > Cupressales > Cupressaceae > Sequoia > Sequoia sempervirens. The sequence continues at coordinate 275,886 of VDFB02376880.1, forward strand.
GATTTCTGTGAGCCGCGGATTTCTTGAACCCGCGTGGCTACGTCTGGGCGTGGTTTGGACGTTTTCTGGGCTCATTACTGGACGTGTTTTGTTCAGACTGGAGACGTGATTTCTGGCTGTGTTTGGACGCCATTTTCTGAAGATTTTCATTGCATTTTTCGTGCCTGAGATCCGCGATTTTCCTTGCCCGCGTTTTTTGGCGTTTTGCAGACATTTTTCTGCAATTTTCTGTACCTTCCATGGCGGCTAGGGTTTCTGCAAGTTTCGGCTAGGGTTTTAAACCCTCAGATCAAGTCGAAAAATTATTTTGCTTGCAGATTCCTTCTGGGTTTTTTGAGATCTCAACTGGGTTGCTTTCAGATTTTTCTGGGTACCTCGTTTTCTGTGCCTCGAAATTTGTGCCTCAGTTTCAAGTCGGAAAAATTTTCTGATTGCAGATTCCTGGTGGGTTTTCCGAGATCTCAACTGGGTTGTCGTCCGATTTTTCTGGGTGCTTTGTTTTCCGTGCCTCGATTTTTGTGCAGCTTTGTTCAGGCGGCTAGGGTTCCAGACCCTCTGTTTTGAAGCCGACAATCGATGTTCTGGGTTTTTAAATATTTTTTGTCCCGTAAAAGAAAAAAAATCTGTCTTCCGGTTTTAAATATTTTTGTCAGTAAAAAAATCATCTTCTTGGGTTTTAAATATTTTTTGTCCCGTAAAAGAAAAAAAAATCTGTCTTCACGGTTTTAAATATTTTTTGTCCCGTAAAAGAAAAAAAAATCTGTCTTCTGGGTTCCGGGAGGGTTTATAATTTTGTCCTCAAAAATTACGAGTTTTTCTCCTGTATACCCTTGTCAGGGTTTCTGTCATTCAGGAGGGCTCTCTGGTTTTTACCGTTTTTTCCGAAAAAACGATGATTTGTAATCTTGGGTTTACGATTTTTTCCTCAAAAATCGTGGTTTGGTGCAGTCCGTTTTTTGGTCGCAGCTAGGGCGAACATCTGCACATCTGGCTTTTTGCAGTCTGTTCTGGGGCGTCATGCTCATCTGCAGAAGATTGGAGGGTTTGCTGATTTTTCCTCAAAATCATAGCAGCTGTTCTCGGTATGTCTCTGGTTACAGGGAGGGACAGTTTTCCAACTTCAGGTTGGACGGTTGGTGTTGTTATTTCCAGAAGTTCTGCAGTTTCTGGGAGGGTTGGTGGCAGACTCCTCTCAAGTGGCAGAGTCAGTGGCAGGCTCTTGTTTTTTTGTTGCAGCAACGTTCTGAGAAGAAGGGGGCACCCTTCTCTGTTATCTCGGTAGTTAGAATGATGACCATTAAGGGAGGGTATTAAAATAATATCTTTCTATTTTTGACGTTAATGATCATCTCATTGATGTTTCTAACTTCGTCCTTTGTAAACGATTGTTTCTTTTAGAAACATCGTATTTTGTAATCTATTTAAGGAACATTCGTTCCTCTGATTAATGCACAACACAACATCGATTCTGTAACATTGAGTACTCTTCTTAGCCAAAGGGTAATTTAACTAGAATTAATCTAAGATTCTGGGTTTGGAGGAAATTATATCTTTGAAATGTTCAGGAACATTTATTCAGGTTGGCGCTAGATGTTGTGACCTTTTCACACATCGCCCCATTGCAAATGGGGACCCTCACTGGTTTGCTCTTAGGGTTTAGCTTTGAGTGGCAATTTCATAATCTCTGATGCTCTAAGAATTTCATGTCAAAATCTGGAGTCATCACCCAAGCTAAGTTGAGAATTTGAGCCTAAAACTAAACGTGAACGTCGTAGAAGTGCTTAGAAGACCCGGTAGATGAGGATCGCCTATGCTTTCGCTCAATTCTGACACTTCCTATTTTTTAGGGATTCTGCTTTTTTGCTTTTTGCTTTTTTCGTTTTTGGCATTTTTGGACCAATTTGGAATTTACTATTTTTAGAAAGTTGCTTTTTGCTTTTTTCTATTTTTAGTAAGTTTCTATTTTTAGAAAGTGCTAGGTCTCACTGGCAGTGGAGTCGAAAGTTTCCACTTTTGGAATTAAAAAGCAAGCAAAAATCAAGCAGAAGTCTTAAAAAATCAAAAAATCATGAGAAAAGCAAAAGAAAAGCGCATGCAAAGATGAGAAAAGCAAGGAAAATCGCATGCAAAAGCTGGAAAATCAATTGAAAAATCGCACCTTCAACCAAAAAAATCAACGAGGAAATCAAGTAAAAAGCAAGAAAATTGTGATAAAATTTGCCTAGGTCTGGAGAGGTGCACCCATGAGGAAATCCAGTTGAATCTTTGAAAAAATCCATTTGAAAGCCATTCATCAAAAAGAAATCCAGTTGGATGATTCGAAATTCCAGTTGGAGAAATGATAAAAATTGGCTAAGGCAAGTAAAAAATTCGAATTGGACTTCAAGAATTCCAAGATAAAGGAAATCCAGTTGGATGATTAAAAATTCCAGTTAGAAGTTGAATTTCCAAGAAGGGAATCGAAAATTTTTCTAAGGCAAGAGTTACCTTGGTAAGAGGAAAAACAAAAAATCCAGTTGAAAAGTGGATTAGTCCACTTAGAAGTCGAATTTTCTAAAAGGCAAAAGAGAGATAAAATAACTTAAGTTTTTATTAAAAAATAAAGACTTAGTTAGCAAGAAGGGACGCCTTGGAAAAGTCAAGAAAATCAAAAAAGAGATAAGATTGCTTTTTTGTTTAACAACAAAGCATCCAATCAGAAGAAGAAGTCGACCTAAACCAATATGGAAAGATTTTATTATAAAAGGCGGCCTTGTGAGCTTATTTTTCATTATTTGCAAGTTGAATTTTCTCACAGACAAGCTCCTCTCAAGCTAAGGACGTTTTTTCTTCTTCAACTGCAAAGAGATTTTTGATTCCAGAAGCATAAGGTGAGATGTTTGCCTCGAAGAACGTAGGAGTTGGGAAAAATCAACACTTGAAGAGGAAATGGCAAGTTGGAAGGAAAGTCCGCCCAAGTCAAGGAAGCCATGGTATGAGGTTCATGAAGTCCGCCTAGCCAAGAGGAGAAAAATTCAGAAAATTGACCAAGTGTTGGAAGGAAAACAAGAGGAATAAAAAGTTAAAGTAAAGAGGAAGTGAATAAAATCCTTGTCCAAGGATGGAATTTGTCCTACATAGCACAAGCCGGATTCAGAATTGAAGGCAAGTCCACAGGAAAAGTTCATTCGAGCATCGAGATGGCCAAAATCTTGGCTAAATGTTGAATAATCCGCATGAAGGTGTTACAAAATGAACTTGAGCAGCCAAAATTTGGCTAAGTATGGGAAATACTTCACAGAGAAAATTCCAATTTCTTCTACTGTGGCGAAAGCACAGAGGCATTCTTCTTCAAATTCAAGGCACTTGAAAGAATATTCAGACATCTTTGGGGGATTTTATCCGCATGAAGGTGTTACAAAATGAACTTAAGTAGCCAAAATTTGGCTAAGTATGGGAAATACTTCACAGAGAAAATTCCAATTTCTTCTACTGTGGCGAAAGCACAGAGGCATTCTTCTTCAAATTCAAGGCACTTGAAAGAATATTCAGACATCTTTGGGGGATTTTATCTACAATCCTAAACCTATTGAAGCAACCAGGGCAACTTCTTGAAGGATTTCATCCCCTAAAGAATTAAAGACAAACTCTCAATCAAAATCAGATGGTGGCAGGAAGATTGTGCCAAACAAATTTCCGCACTTAGATAATTTCTTAACACAAATTAGATAATTCAGAGAAGAAATTCAAAGGAATAACACCAATCCAACTCAAGGTGCTTGTGGGAATTTCGAAGCAATCAAGAAAGAAAACCTTGATAACTTCAAGTCTAAACATGTGTTCCAAGGCGAGACTGCCAATACAACTGAGAAGAAGAAATCAAGTCTCAAAAGGGAATCCAGGATCAAAGCTAGGAAGAAACAAGCACAAAGGATAGAGTCATTGGCAAGGAAAATATCCTAAGGCAGAAATATGGAAAAACAAATAGAGTGACCAGGGTGAACATCCAACAGTCCAACTTGCTGAAGTGGCGCCTCAACCAATCAAATTGTAACAAGTCAGCACGTCCAAATTCAATAACTTTCTATTTTATTAGGTTCATATTTGGCAAAAAGGACGAGTATCCTTGAGTGTAATTTTCTCATTGGTTGAGAAGGAGTTAGCTATGGCAAGCCCTAATTAGGGTTTTATTTTAATCTCGGTCGTTGATTCTAAATCAATTTTGGTCATTGAATTGTAATTGAGGAGCCTATAAATTGAGCTCACTCCTCATTTGTAAAAAAGGAAGGATGGGAGCATGTTGCAAAACATGTTGAGATAAGTAATTGTTGTGTATGATTGCCAAAGTAATAAGTAATGCATGCATTGTTTTGATGGTGATTGCTTCTCTTATTTTGGAGTTGGCATGGTTCTTATCCCTCATCATAGTTTAGATTTTATTTCATGTATGTTAGAAGAATGCAAGATCTGATAAGTATTGATTTATGGTGAATCTTCCGCTCATACTTTCTTTGAACGAATGAATTTCGTTCAATGCGTAAAGTTAGCCTGAGCTTACTTTGTGGATGCTTAACTTCTGTTTGGATAAATATTGTTCACTTTGATGGAAGTTATTCATGATGTGAAAATTATAAGCACACTCCCTTGAAGATTGCACCCACTTTGTGTAGTTGTCGTTGAACGTGTCGAAGCAAAGCGTGGTTACTACTCTCACCAAGTCAATACCGTCTCTTGAATTCTTAGGTAGTAGATTCGGAATTCTAAACCCTTATCTCCTTTTTTAGTTTGTTTGAAAGACCCAAGCAATAGAGATTCATTGCCTAAACCTTCATTGTGAATTGAACAAGCCTAGCATAAGTCCCTTTGTATAACCAGCATATCACATCATCCATTGAGCTTGTCCATCCCCCCAAACGAAACATTGGAATTACCATATGAACTTTCTAGCAATCTTAGCATAAGAGGTAGTTTTTCAAGAGAGGATACGCTATCTTTGGGCATTTTATTCTGATGTTTGGTGTGTCACAAAACACACATCAACAGGTTGGAAAGCACATTCTTGGAGTCGAGTTTACTTTCAACATTTGTAGTTGGTAAGGATCCTCTGACCATATGTTTGTCCACCCTGGACACATTCTTGGTTAGAGTTACTCAGTTCAGCAATGCATAAAGATCCTCTGACGATATGTTTGTCCACCCTAGACACATTCTTGGTTAGAGTTACTCAGTTCAACAATGCATAAAGATCCTCTGACCATATGCTCACACCTTGCCCACCTCGAGATCTTGGTGTACATTCTTGGTTAGGGTTAATTCCGCATCGTTTGGGTTTTCAAGCTAACCTTAACGGGTGCATGTTGTTTTTAATTGCATTCAAAAAAGTCGAAAAAAATTGGTTCGGAATATTTCAGTGGTATCAGAGCCACACATCCTGCCATCCTGTGAAAAAGACTTCCTATGAGTGACAGAGAAAAGAGATACTTAGCAAGAGAAGTCAAGAAAGTCGCAAGTCAGTGGCTGCCATATCAAGTTCCAGAATGTCAAACAGCATCAAAGGTATTAAGAGCACATTGGGATTCTTCTCAGACAGCAAAAATGGGGGATGTCGAGAGGACACTTTGTGGTAATGAGAGGTTTACTAGTAACACAGATGCAAGAGGAAATGAAAGAGAAAGAACGCCCAGTCCAAGAAAGAGGTTTGAGAGGAAGATGGACGCCATGTTGGATATGATGTCCTTCATGATGGGGAGAATGGGTCAGAACCCAATTCCACAGAACAATACAGGGCATACAGGAGAGCATAGTGCTTCCAACCAGCATAGTGCTCATGCTGCTCAACATACTACAAATAACACATACATCACTTCCAGGCCATTTAAACCCACTTTCTTGGCACCAATGAACTCTTAACCTGATCTGGAAGAAAATGCATCATTTGTGGAACAGTTGAGACTTAACCGTGCTGAGTATGATTCCCTTCTTGATGAAATCAAGCAAGACATGTCTTACAATAACTTTGTGGACCAGAAAAGGAAGAATAAAGGGCACGGAAGACATTATGATCATAGGGAAACAGCAGTACAGAGGGACTTACACCAAGCCATCAACAAGGTCACGCTTCCACATTTCGATGGGAGTGATAGCAGCTCAACAAGAGCTTGGATACAAAAATTAGACAACTATCTAGCCCTCAGACCTATGGCAGAAGAGGAGGCAATCAAGTTTACTACACTACACTTGGATGGGGTAGCACACGAATAGTGGTACCATGGCCTAGTCACCTTGGGTCATCGGTCTATCACTGCCTATGATGAGTTCACCAATAGACTCATAGAGAGATTTGAGAAAAAAGATCCAGAAGTGCATTTCAGGGAATTGGCACAACTTAGACAATATGGTACAGTTGATGCCTACATAGCTGAGTTTCAGAGACTTTTAGTAATGGTCACGGGAATCACTGAGAGGCGGTTAGTGATCCTATTCAATTAAGGGCTTATGGAACCACTCAAGGGTTGGATTAAAGCTTTTGATCCACCCTCCTTACAGGAGGAAATGAAGAAAGCAATCAATATGGAGTAGGCTGCTCCTAAAGCAAAATTTCAATCCAAACCTTCATTCCACAAAAAGGATAAAGGAAAATGACCTCACCATAAGGAGACCAAACAACATAAAACTCATGTCACAAGGTTGGATCCAGAGACACTTAACGAACTCAGAAGAAAGGGGTTGTGTTTTAGATGTAGAGAAAAATGGCCTCAAGATCATATTTGCTCAAAGGGAGTCAAAATTCATCAAATTGAATACTACTCAGCCAAAGAAAGTAATTCTGATTTTTCAGACCAGCAGTCTGATTTTGATGACAGCAAAGTGGAAAGAGCTCCAGAAGAGTCCAAAAATGAAAAAAGAAAGTGGGGTACTTTGGCTCAACTTTCGAGCTTTCACGAAAATGAATCCTTCAAGGTTCGAGGGATGATTAAGGGGCAGCGAATAGTTGCTTTGATTGACACTGGAGCAACGCATAACTTCATTGATGAAGTTGTGGTGGCAAAGGGGCTTCAAACGGAAGAATTTGAAGGTTTCAAGGTTATGGTTGTTGATGGGTTTCACATTTCTTGCACCAAGAAGATTTCAAACATGACTATGCAATTGGGCAACTATGAAGTCAAGGATGACTTCTATGTAGTCAACATTGGAGATACAGATGTTGTCCTAGGCATTCAATGGCTGCATTCACTTGGAGAGATCTCTCTAAATCTGCAAACCATGGAGCTCAAGTTTCAATTTGATGGGAAGAAGGTGGTGCTAAGAGGAATGTCCAATGGTGGTCCGCGGATTGTGTCATTCAAGAGAATGGCAAGGCTGATTCAACATGATTAAGTTGAGTGGGCTGCGGAATGTATGATTCTTCCAACTAGTCCGGTTGAAACAAAGAGGGACTATCCTACTAATATTCAGTCTATACTTACCAAGAAGAACAAAGTGTTTGATGATTTACTGCCTAGGCCACCTCCTGAACGGGGTTCGGAGCATGTCATAGAGCTCAAGGAAGGGGCTAAGCTAGTCATCACAACACCATATAGGTACCCTAAGAAGCAGAAGGATGAGATTGAGAAAAAAATAAAGGGACTCTTAGAGATGGGCTTCATTCGTCCAAGCAAGAGTCCCTTCGCTTCAACAGTTGTTCTTGTGAAGAAGGATGGTACCATCCGCATGTGTGTGGATTATCGTGCTTTGAATCAAAGCACAATAAAAAATCGATACCCCATTCCGAGGATAGATGAGCTCATTGATGAACTACATGGAGCCAAGTTCTTTTCAAAGATTGATTTGAGGTCAGGCTACTACCAAATTCGAATGAGAGGGTCTGATGTTGAGAAGACAGCATTTAGATGTCACTATGGCCACTTCGAGTTTTTAGTCATGCCATTTGGGTTGACTAAGGCTCCTGCTACCTTCCAGTCTTGTATGAATAGAGTCTTTTAGAAGCAGTTAAGGAATTTTGTAATGATCTTTTTTGACGATATCCTTATCTTCAGCAAGACATGGGAAGAACATCTCAAGCACTTGGAGGAAGTGCTTAGCATCCTAGAATCAAAAAGTTTCTTTGCCAAAGAATCCAAATGTGAATTTGGAATGAAGGAGCTGCTCTACCTTGGACACATAATCAATGCTGATGGAGTGAAGGTTGACCTTGAAAAGATCAAGGCGATAGTTGATTGGCCACCTTCAGAGAACTTGACTCATTTGAAAGGGTTCTTGGGTCTTTGTGGTTTTTATAGAAGATTTGTGAAAGGCTACTCACAAAATGTTGCTCCTCTTACTGACTTCACAAAAAAGGGAGCTTTTTGTTGGTCAGAAAAGGTTCAAAATACTTTTGATTAGTTTAAGAAGATCATGAGCTCTTGTCCGGTTTTGGCTATTCCACATTTTTCCAAGCCCTTCGAACTACAGTGTGATGCATCCGGAGAAGGTGTTGGGGCTGTTTTGATGCAATACAAGCATCCCATTGTGTTTGAAAGCAGAAAGTTAAGAGGTGTTGAAAGGACCTACTCCAAGGAAATGCTTGCAATCATGCATGCATTAGCTAAGTTCAAACAGTATTTGGTGGGGAGCAAGTTTGTGGTCAAGACCGATCACAATAGTCTCAAGCACTTCATGCATTAGAAGGATTTGAACGAAAGACAACAAAAGTGGGTAAGCTTCAAGCTTACGATTTTGACATTGAATATGTCAAAGGGAAAAACAATATTGTGGCTGATGCTCTATCTAGGAGACCTCATTTGAGCTCATTGTGTGAGCTTACTGCTGATTCGAAGGAAATGTTGCTTGCTGATTATGCCAAAAATCAGTTTGCAACTAGCATCATTGAAGGTACTTTTCATGATGAAAGGTACAAGAAGGTTGAAGGGCTGATACAGTACAAGGGTAGAATCTTTTTGGTGGCTGATTCTAAGCTCAAAAAGAAGATTTTGATGGCATTCCATAACATCCCACTTGCTGGTCATCAAAGTTTTGTCAAGACATATAGGCAAATTCAGAAAAGATTTTCTTGGAAAGGGCTGAAAAGGGAAGTCCAACACTACATCCAGGAGTGTCCTACTTGTTAGATGAACAAAAATGAGCATTCTCTACCAGTTGGTCTGCTGCAACCTCTTCCCATTCCCGACCAAAAATGGGAAAGCATATCAATGGACTTCATCACTGGTTTGCCAAAGGTCCAAGGAAAAGATTGTATCTATGTTGTAGTGGATAGATTAACAAAGTTTGCTCACTTCTTTGCCATCACTAGTTCATTTTCAGCAGCTCAAGTTGCAGATTTGTTTTTCCATGAGGTGTTTATATTGCATGGGTTGCCGAAAAACATTGTGAGTGATAGGAACAGCAAGTTCCTAAGCACTTTTTGGCAAAAAGTCTTCAGGATGAGTGGTACAGTGCTCACTCCAAGCACTAGTTATCACCCTCAAACTGATGGACAAACAAAGATAGTGAACAAGTGGTTGGAAGGCTATCTTAGCAACTATGTTTCGGAACAGCAAAAGGCATGGGTGAAATGGCTTCACCTAGGAGAGTATTGTTATAATTCATCCTTTCACATGTCAATAAGGATGTCTCCATTCATGGCTCTCTATGGTTATGAGGCTCCTAGCTTTGTTGATTTGGTGTTTGGTGATAGCAAAGCCCCTCAAGCCAAGGATTTATTGCAGCATAGTCAAGATATCTTGAAGTCCTTGAAGAACAACCTTCAGATTGCACAAAATTAACAGAAGATGTACACTGATCAACAGCGTGTTGAGCGCTCTTTTGAGGTTGGAGATATGGTTTATCTTCAACTTCAACCTTACAGACAGTCTACTCTCAAGAAGAATGGAGCTGAGAAACTCAAACCTCGCTTCTATGGGCCATTCAAAGTTACCAAAAAGGTTAGAGCAGTAGCTTATGAATTGGAGCTACCATCGAATAGCAGAGTACACAATGTCTTCCACGTGTCTCACCTCAAAAAGGCACTTGGACATAATGTTGTTGCTTCATCACACTTGCCACCTTTGGATGAAGAAGGGCAGTTGATTTTGATTCCAGAGGAGATTATTGATTTCAAAGAGCATTCTTTGAGGAGAAGAACAATCAGAGAATACTTGGTGAAGTGGAAGAATTTGACATTGGAGGATGCAACTTGGGAGAATGAGGAGATTTTGCAGCATCCAGATTTGCGATTGCTTGAGGGCAAGCAATCTTGGGGAGGGTTGACTATAATGTCCCCTTCTCAAGCGTAATGAATTCAGTCGACCGTTGGCCTATTCCGGAGACCCATAGGCTACTCGAAGGGTAAAATTAGGGTTTCCCGTTTTGGAGGTTGTTGTTGCTCAAAATTTGGAGAATGAATTGCAGATTCTTTCTTGGTTTTCAGAGAGCTTTGCAATGGTATGACTTGCAGTGCGATCCGAGCATCTTCTAGAATTTACTATTTTTAGTAAATTCTATTTCTGGCAGTGGTCTTGCAATTCTCAGTACAGTTGGCTCTCTTCTTCAGCCAGTTCAGTTGGTTTGATCATTTTTGGCCTTGAGATACATTTTTGGAGAGATAAGTTCAATTAATTTATATAATGTTATATTTTAATGTTGACCCCTTGGCCTAGCTCAATCACTTCAAGTTCTAAAATGATGGTCTTCATGGGTGGATGCCTCATTGGAGGTAATTTTAATATTTCCTAAGGTCTAAAATCATGCCTAAAAGGGACGCCAACTTTGTTGAGGAGATGATTTTAAAATAAAGTCAAATTAGCCTTGAAAAATGGGACGCCATCTCTTGGAGGGAAAAAGTTTATTTCAAATTTGAAAGTTAGGGCGCCTCTTCTAGAAGTTTCTGGAGATTCCATGTTGTGCCTTTATAAGGAGACTTCTTCTCTTCATTTCATCATCTTATGACTTCAGTAATGTTATGCTGCCAAAATGGTGCTAGAATTGCTTTGAGGAATGAATGCCTCCTAGCCTTGGCTCGACTTCTTGCTTGAAAGAGAGCAACTAGTGGAGAGTTAAGTGTTTTGAGTGAGTTTTTGTAGTGAGGTTTGCTTTGTAGAAATTGTTTGCCTAGTAGTTCAGTTTCTTGCATTTATATCAATTTTCTGGAGTTGCTGATTCAGTGTAGCTGGAAGTTGTTTTTGCTCATGTATCAGAAAATAAAAATGTTCTTGTTTTGGGTAATGATCCATTAAGTTTCTAAGCTAGGGGCGGCCATGTTTGACAAGTTTCAGATTTTTTAATTAAGAGCTGATTTTTCTAGAAGGAAATCACCCTTCTTAGAGGGTCGTACCTTTCTATACTTGTCTTGAATTTCGTGCAAAAAAATACACAACAGTTTGGGTCAGTTTTATGGTTCATTATGGAGCGCCATCTTCTTAGGAACACTATGCATTTAGCCTCATGTGATTTGAGTGAGTTTTGAGTAAGTAGAAGGCATTTTAGTGGAATCTAGAGTTGCTGGTTATGCATTTTAAGTTGTTGGTCTGTCATATCAGATTTAGGAAATTGCATTATAGTGAAGGGTTGGTGATTAGAAAGTCTTATTAAGCTCTGAGGAGACCTTATTCAATTATTGCAGCATTGGAGAGCTTCTAATCTTGTCATGGCAGGCACTTTCTATCAAATTGTAAGTTGAACAGTAGTACTGTCAGCATTTTCACTTCTTTTTATTTCATTGTAATTCCCACTGAATAAGTGGGAGGGGCTGGCTTGCCGCCTATCTTACTTTGAATATTGCATTGTAGCTCATTAGAATCTCCGCCATATGGTAGCTCCATTCCCACCTTGGGCTGGACAGCACAGTTTTGGCGCCGAGTTTATTTTCAACATTATAGTTGGTAGGGATCCTCTGACTATATGCTCGTCGTCATTCGGCACATTCTTGGTTAGAGTTATTCAGTTCAACATTGCATTGAAACCCTTTGACCATATGCTCGTCGTCATCCGGCACATTCTTGGTTAGAGTTATTTAGTTCAACATTGCATTGAGATCCTCTGACCATATGCTCACACCTTGCCCAACTCGGGATCCTGGTGTACATCCTTGGTTAGAGTTGAATTCCGCATCGTTTTGGTTTAAGTGCTAACCCTAACAGATGTGTGTTGCATTGCTTATTGTAATCAAAAATTGAAAAAATTGGTTCGGAATATTTTACTTGATAAGAGTGTGAAGACAACCTCCCTTCCACCAGGCCCAAGAGCACACATTTGCCTCCCGGCTTATCAGTGCTCCATCTCGGGGGTGGCGTACTTGATGGCAGGTATGTCGAGCCTTCACCTCTCATGAACTTGAAAGGTTGATCGGCCTTCCTATTTTGCAATCACTTCTTAAATTCAAAATAGATTCTTATAAGAATCTATTATCCATATTTATAATAAAGGAAGAATCATAATTACTTATAAGGATCAATAATTGCTGCAAGCATCATTATATGCCTTACACAACCGATTTCCTCTTCCTTTAATATCTTCCATTGGGAGGGCAGGGGTAAGAGTCACATCTTTCCACCCACAGCCTTTCCTTGGAAAAGGGACACACCCCTTCATAACCCATCATTGCTTTCAAAAACCATTTATTATTGTTAATTATTTACTGTGGGTCCCATCGCTACCTTTTCTTTATTAACTATTAACTGCTGTGTGAATCACTGCACATTATAATTACTAGATATTGCTGCTTTATTCCCTCCATGCAGTTTTAATAGTGCTGTGAACCACATCCCTTTTTAAAATCTTAATTGACCTTATTAGAGTGTTTGTTTACCATTGCATTTGCCTAGGAATTAAGGCGGTGATCGGGGCTGTCATAAGGTGGTGATCTCCTTATTTGGCAGGGACATGACACCAACCAACCCCCCTTATAGATAGTAGACAATAGGGCATCTATATTGAACAAAGAAAAGATCATTTAAATAATGACACGGATCCACACTCAAATGTACGAACATAATATACAAGATAACCATTCTTAACAAAACTACTTGAAATTCAACTAGTTTAAAGATCACCAATTATTCTCCCTATTGTAAAGGTCTTTCTTTGAAGGCCAAACCCAAGTATCAAGCCTACTTTTCCACGCAACCTCCATTGCAACAAGGTACTCAGCTTCACAGGGTATCACCAAGGTATGCAGCATTACCAAAGCTTCACAACCAGACTGAATAGAGCAAAGTCCTAACCATTTAAAGCAATTATGTGTCATCCTCTACTCCATCATCCCACCAATCAACACTTACTGACTCACACTATACATGACCATAAGTCTTGCCATTTAGACTAATCAAGACTCACAAGGAGACCTACCACTGATTTGACCATGCTACAATGGAAGTGGCATCATAGCACTACAATGAAGACAACCATCATCCAGCTACAAATACGATCACCATTGTCCAGCTATAGCCAAGACAACTTCCTAGGCTACAACCAGGCATGCACCTCCACTCTCCAATTCACTAGTGGCTTCAACTTGTCCCACTTTCATGTACAACGATGATGGCTATGACCAGACTCATGAGATAGTGGCTACAAGAAGATCCACTAGGACATCAAGAACTGGTCAATATTCATTAATTATGGTAGGATTATTCCCTGTGACCAGCTTACACAGACATGAAAACATCAATCATTAACCAGATCATATACATAAAAGATGTCATCTGACAAATTGTAGTCAATATCATAAAGATCATAAATGGAACTTTGTTCATTGGTAACACTAAAATTTTGGATTGTTTATAATCAAAGGCCAGATTTGTTTATTCAGCTGCCAAGACTTAATTTATATCAGTCATTGAAATTTATAATTATAATTATTATGTATCCATTAATATTATTGAGAAATCTGGACTGCAGTACGTGGAAAACTGCAAAGCATCCTTAATGCTGATTTGACCATTGATTGATGGGTTTTACTATTTAGTTGCTATATGACTTTCAGGCATTGGTTAATGTAAAATGGGGAATTATGATCAAATGGTAAATCATATGGCATCAATGGACATTCCATTTATATTTGGAATGGTAGTACACTTCAGATTGTTATATATAGTATTTAGGTATGAAAACGCACACTTTACTTATTTAGTCTAAAGGGGTACCTAATTGATATCAAATAAGAAACAATCTAGTTTTTATATTTCATAATGTACTTCAGTTGACTTGGTAAGTCACATTTGCAGAAATCAAACACATATTTTCCCGCTGCAAGATATCTAAGCAAGCAGGGCTTAGTTTGTATAGAAAGGTTAAACATTACTTCATAGATTTGAGTGCACTCTAAAGTTCAAATTTATATTTCCTACTTCGGAAAAATTTGCAGTGTTACAATAAAGGAAAACCTCAAACAAATGGTAAAAGAGATTTTTCAAAGGAATTTCGCTTCTTGTAGTCTCATACCAAGGAAAACTATTCCCTTTATGCTTTTAATAAAACACATTTGCTCAACCATTTGCCCTCTAAGTAATTTTCTTCAATTTACAAGTGCATGGACAGTGATTTTGTTTCTCCAATTTCACTAATTCATGGACGAGGAGCTTGGTTGCTTTCAATTTGATACACAATTATGTGATAAGTATGGTAGTTAATTTTGGTTTCTATTGAATTATTTGGTGCAATAAATAAGTCAAATCTTCTGGAATATAACTCTACAGTAAATTTCTTTGGAATTCGGTGGTTGTAGAAATTTAGGTCTCTACTGTTTTTGTAGTGTGAACATTCAAATCTTACATTTAGGGATTTAGTTTTCAGTATTCACTCTCAAGCATTACTCACCAACAAGTAAAATTTCAGCAATTCAGGTTTCAGTTTTCTCTTCATCTGAGTATGTTTTCTGCATATTTTTATATAATCTTTGCAAATAAGGCAACAAGTACCAATGAACTGGAGGATAGAAATCCATACTGTTGCCAAGGGATTAAAATCCATGTCAATGTAATCAATCCCTCACAATATAAAGAGACTCAAGTAAAAGATATTTTAGAAGCAGTGATATAAGGTGCAAATGATAACTCTAATATTAGAAGCTAATTTTCCAGAGGATTATGTTTGAGCTAACTAAACCGAAGGTGTTTGGATAAATATTAACCTAAAATGAAATGTCACGTGGACCAAAAATATGCAATGTGTTTTAAAGCAACATACAAAACAAAAAGATTGTACTTCCAATATTACACAGGACAAAGATTCCCCAAAGTATCAAAAAAGGACATATAAAGATTTAGCATGCATTAGCAAATAACATATGTATATCAAATCTCTAAGTAAAGTGCGGCCTTTTTTATTCCCTGCTTACCTGCTGTGCACCAGTCTCCGATATGTGTTTACATTTGTAAATGTTAAGATGAAACCGAGGGGCCAGTGATGCCGCAAGCTGCATTAACATTACCTACTTATTACTGTTTCTTCTACAGTTTATCCAAAAAAATGAAATAACTCAATCTCAATGTGCACCTTATCTAGCATTTAAAAACTAATACTCCACTTCAACACAGAAATTTAAAACTGAAAAACTTTGGTAGATGTAGTCATTACAGAAATCTTCAATTTCTAAAATAACAATAAGAACAAGCTTTACTGGTTACCAAGGCATATCAGTTGAAAATTTATCCTAGCAATCTAATTCTTAGCAATGTCACATGCTAGAATAAATCCTTCAGTGAGAAGATTGGAAAAAAGTTTCCTTCTCAGTGAAAGGCAAAGGCAGACAGAAAATGTATAAAAAAAAACTGGAAATATGACCAGTTAGCTCTAGAAACATATATAGTACATGGAATAATGAAAAGATAAATTATCTTCATACTAGATACATTGACAGATTCGCAAAAGATGAAGTTGGGGGTACTTTTGGAGAATAGCTAGTGCAATATAAGACAAACTACATTTATAGGCAGCAAATAAGCACATGTTTGGCTGATATTAGTTTCCCACAGTCCATGTTGAAATAATATTGCTTCTGGATTTGCTGTGTATGTTTCTTACATCCAGAAGCAATCTTATTTCACAGGTTTGGTCTACCGAAAAGCTAAGAACAAGAATCTTTCCTTCTACAAGTTAAAAGATATGTTAAACTGCAAACAAAGCTATTTTTAGTAGCATATAAGAGACATTAACCATTTATATACTTTTTCTCAAACTAAAAATGGCTTTCACCTTCTAATTTTATCTCCTAAAACTATCTATAATTACTAGCAGCCAACAAGAATCAGTTGCAATTTAACTGATTAAAAACTATAATTATAATTTATACCTATATGGGTCTATGATTCTTCACAAATTCCATTTCACTGATGATGAGTAGGGAAGCTTGCTCGAAAAGTTGGACCCAAACTTTTACATAGGTTCTCCGAAAGAGCTTTGGAAAAAAAAAAGCATGTTTTGAGAGGTTGGATACTTTGGTGTGGAATCAAATATGATCAATTGAGATTATGTGTTTGAAATCAACTAATAGGGATAGGGACCACTTGACATTTGTTATCAGATATTGTTTACTTTCTATTTCATAAAACATCACATACACTTGTATAAAACACAATATAATTCTTGACATTTTACAATCTTTCTATAAATGTTTTCCATCGTTCTTCAGAAAAAATTTCACAAAAATTCCAAAGGATGCTGGCCTCCATCTGCACACAATTTGGGAAAATTTTAAGAATTGTTGTTGCAGAGGTACTGTTCTGACCTAATTCACACATCGCCCCATTGCAAATGGGGACCCTCCTTGGTTTTCCTGTTGGGTTTTTCCTTGAGGTTCATTTTCATGGTCCTTTTGCTTTAAGGTTTTCGAGATAGAGTTTTTAGTCATCATCCTAAGCCAAGTTGTGATTTTGAGTTAGAATCAGTGCCTAAACACCTCAGACAAACTCAAAAGGCCTGAAGGACAAAGATTGACTATTGATTCATCCAATTCTGACATCTCCTACTTTTGGGGGATTGACCCTCCGAACCCCCTATCTTTTAGGGACTTCATTTTTGGACCATGTCAAACTTTATATTTTTTAGGGGCTATTTTTGGAAAGTTACTATTTTGAGAAAAGTTGCTATTTTGACGGGGTTCCTATATTTAGAAAGAGCTCAGATTTCAAAAAACCACTCAGAAATTCCAAAAAACCAATGGAAATCACAAAAAATCAATTGAAAAAAATTCAAAAAATTCATGGTGAAGTCTGATTAAGCTTGAAAATTTTGAAAAAATCAATGAAAAAGCATCAAAATCAGACTTCCAGATCAAAAATCAATTAGAAAATCTGGAAAATTTATAGAAAAGTCTGAAAAATCATTAAATCCATGATGAAAATCGCTTAAGTATGGAGTTGGGTTCATGAAGACATGGCAAAGTGGCTTGAAAGTCTGCCCAGCCTTGACCCAGCATGTGGAAAGACATTGAAGAAGTGCGCCCAGCTTGAGAAAGAGTATGGAAAGGCTGGTGAAAGTCCACCCAGCATTCTAAAAGAAATGGAAAACTTCTTGCAAAGTCTGCCCAGCCTTGAAGTCAATTGGAAAGACAAGAAGAAAGTCCGCCCAGCTCCTTGGCATAAAGTCTTTGAAGTCCGCCCATCTTAAAGTGCTTGGAAAGAGCTTATGGAAGTGCGCCCAGCCTTAATAGTATTTGGAATAACATCTCCAAAGTCCACCCAAGTCAAGATGAAAATGGCAAAGAAGGTATGAAATTCGCCTTGAAATGAAGAATTCGACACAAAATTCACCGTGACATCGGGAGAGAGAGTGTTAAAATTCGAAATGAAGCCAAACTTTAGGAGAGAGAAAATAAAAAAATCTACGTCCAACATTGAAATTGATGAATAAATTTTCGCCATGGCTAAATTGGAAAAATTAAAATAAAAGGAAAATCAAATAATTAGCCATAGGGTGAATTAAATATTTTGGAGAAAATTAAAAAGTTTGGAAAATAAAATTAAAAAATCATGAAAACCCAATGTTCCACAGAGTTTTGGGGACGGGGACGGGGACGGGGACGGGGACGGGGGACGGCAAGGGACACTTTTCCGAGATGGGAGACGAGGGGCCTAAGTTTGGGGATGGCAGCGGGATGGCAGCGGGGGGGTGGTGGGGGGGCGGTGCTAAAATACATATGGTACTTGAAAAATTAGTTATAAAAAGATGTATAACAATTATATAACTATAGAAGCCTAAGGAATAAGTAAAGTTAACACATAAAAAGAAAACTTAAAACTTAAAAGTTTAAAGTTTAAACACAATAACACATTACAATGATATATCATTTCATTGAACTAGTGAACCACTGAACATTGAAAATAAAAATGAAAATATAGACATTGGAAAATGCAACAAGAACTAGATGTTTCATAATTTGAGTTTCATAATCATGATTCATGTGATGTCCCCTTGCTAGACAGTTCTCGGGAACAGTGTGTTAGCCCTTTATTGGACCCTTGTGGGCTAGCCAGATTGGTTAGAGGGTCAATGGTACTTATTGGAGAGGTTGATCGTTTTGGTTTTCAGAGCCCAGTGACTGGTTCACAGCAGGCGTTGGCATTTCAGGAGTCCACAGCTTCTGACGGCACAGAAATATTTTGAGTTTTGAGCGAGTTATGGAATTTTAAGTGATTAAGTTAATTATTTAACTTAATGTCTTTTTATTAAAGTCACATCGACTTTAATATATTTTATATCACTTAAAATGTTCAAAAAAGGAGATTTAATATTTTAATGACTTAAAATATTAAAAGTGCGCTCAAGTATTAAGTCTTGACTATTGAAAAGACTTAATTAAATATTAAAAGATTTTAATGATTGCTAAATGGCGTATCTTCTTGGAAATGCGTGCCATTTAGGTATAAAGCAATTTCTGGCAATAGAAACTCATCTTTTGACAATTTCACTTTGCCTTGTGCTATTTCTTCTGTGCATTCTCCTGTGACCAGGGTTTGAACAATTTGTCCATTGAGGAACGATAACTCTTCAGTGTTGAGTGCTTTTGAGGCTGTGAAAGATCAGCTGAATCAGTGCAGTTGAGAACTTCATTCAGAGGTTCTACAGGTTTCATTCAGAGAATTATTATTTGGTTTTTTTCAGTTCAGAGGAGGGTTTCATCATCTTGAGGCGTCCTCACCAGCATCTCTCAGCTTTCATCCTTGTTTCTTCTGTGAATGGCTTGGGCCGTACTATTACCTTGGGTTTTGTGCATCTCTGGAAAAGGCGTGTGAAGGAAACTAGAGAAACGCCTTCTTCTTTGCTCATTTCTGTGCTTCAACATTGGTGTCTACCCCTACCATAGCATTGTACCTCATTCTGGAGTGGGAGAAATCATATCTGGAGAGGTGGTGTGCTTATTTGCTTGTTTTCACCATTTCCGGCTGTCAAATGAGCAATTTCTTTAATTAAATAATCTGGAGCTATTTTGGTATGTGTATCATTTGCAATCTATTTGTTACAATAAAATAATGCAATCTACACTTTCATTCTGAAGCAAATAGTGTAAATTTACCTTTTATGAGCATTTATGATGTGCGCCCCTTCTCTTCTGTCTATCAAAAATTCTCTAAAAAACTAAAAAAAACACCTAAAGACTTAAGAAAATTGGGGTTTGAAGTTGAGAGCCAGCAGAGCTCATCACAGTGGTATCAGAGCTCACATCCTGCCAGCTTGTGGGGTTTGAGAAATTTATGAAGTCACACAAAGAGGGTTTTGGCAAGTTCTATTGCAAAGGGGGTCCTAGAAATCAGAGAGGTGACCAAAATCCTTTCCCACCATTTCTGTTTGCAGATCAAGAGGAGGAAATAGACTGGGATAATTTGGCGAACAGGGCAGGTGAAAGTTCTCACAGGAATCCTTGGGATGATGAGGACAGAGAAGCTAAAGACGTGCTCAGAGGTATGGTTTCAGGGCAAGAACAAGTGGCGACTATTCTTCAACAACTCAGCACGAATGTCCAAAATTTGACCATTAATAGAACTTAGAATCTGGATCAAGATCGTGAAGGCAGTATCCATAGAGAGCCTCAGAGAATTATAGCTCCAGCACGCACTTTTGAGAGAGCTACATGTCCTACTTTTACCAGAGATGATGCTGAGGAAGTGGACGAAGTTGAACAGGGTGGTGAGATAAATTTTACAGATAACATTATGGCTATGCATGATGAGTGGGATAATTTTCCACCGAGAGTTAAGGAGCACCTTAACTTCGACAGATTCATGAGCCAGAAGAGAGAACACACCAGAAGCAGGAATGATAAGCGGCCTAGACACAAGCAGAATGATCTCAGACAAGCTACCAACAAACTAACCTTAGTACATTATGATGGCAGTGGTAGGGTTACAGCACGTGCCTGGGTTAGTAAACTTGACACATTCTTGACACTACACCCCATGCCTGAGGAAGATGCCATTCAATTTGCAGCACTTCACCTTGATGGCGTGGCACATGACTGGTGGATTCATGGTATGACTACTCTTCACCATGACAGGATTACCTCGTACCAGGAATTTACTGATAAACTGGTAGAGAGATTTGATAGACGTGATCCTGAGCTTTTCTTCAGAGATTTAGCACAGCTAAAACAGTTAGGTAGCTTGGAATTGTACATTGGTGAATTCCAGAGACTATCTGTGATAGTGACAGGAATCTCAGAAAGAAGGCTGATTATATTGTTCATTGAGGGTCTTCTCGAGCCCATGAAAGGTTGGATAAAAGCATTTGATCCACCTACTTTACAGGAGGCCATGAGGAAAGCTCATAGCATGGAGCTATCTACACCTCGTAAGCCATTTGGCTCGAAACCTACTACCTCATACACGGAGAATAAATCAGATCCAAAGAAGGCTGATAATGCAGATCAAAAGAAGAAATTTGCAGCCCCTTTAGATCGAGAAACAATGAATGATTTACGAAGAAGAAAGCTTTGTTTTTACTGCAAAGGTCCGTATGACTTTAATCATGATTGCCCCCTCAAACCTAAAGGGCAAAACAAGCGCATGGAGTGGTTTTATGAGGGAGAAGCGTTGACTGATTTTTCTGATCAGCAAGCTCCAATCTATGATACAGATGGAGAAGAGTCAGAAAATGAGGCAGAAATTGTAGTAGAAACAGAACTTAAGGAGGCTCATATGTCTAGCATGTAGAGAGAGGGTTCTTTCAGACTCCGTGGGATCCTAGCTGGTCAAAGGGTCATATCCCTTCTAGATACAGGTGCAACCCACAACTTCATCGATTCACGGTTAGTGGAGAAATGGGGAATTCAAACTCAGCAGTTTGAAGGCATACGTGTGAAGGTTGCATATGGATACACTCTCAACTGTGAGAGGATGATACCTGACTTGCCTTTGAAACTTAACAATTTTGAGTTCAAGGCAGATTTTTATGTTGTAAACATGGGAGGAATGGATATTGTTCTTGGCATGAAGTGGCTTCATGCAATAGGAGAATTCACGCTTAACTTGCGTGACATGGAGATGAAATTCAGCATTGATGGCACAAATCATATTCTAAAAGCCATCAAGGACAGCAACCTTAGAGAAATTTCACTCCGGAGAATGGAACGTTTGATTCGTAATGATATGGTAGAGTGGGCTGCTGAGTGCAAGCTGATAGCTACCGCAGGTTAAGGCGGTAAGCTTCTTCTTACCATCGGATGTGGCAAGACTTGAATCAAACATCACGAAGGTGTTAGATGCAATTCCACTGGCGGACCTCTGATAGGTATTGAGCATATTATAGAGGCTGGATGAGGGTACGAAACGATCCTTGATTACTCCTTCTGCGGCACTAGCGTCGAAAGATGAGATTGAGAAAACTATTCGGGGAGCTTTTAGCTATGGGCACATTAGGCCAAGTAAGTCACCCTTTGCTTCATGGAGTTGTTTTGAGGGTGAAGAAAGGATGTTACCTCGGGATGTGTATTGACTACGAGAATGCTCCAACTGAGGAAGACAATAAAATGGTATTCTGCTGCAGGATGAAATGAGTTGTTAGACAAGCTTCATGGAACTTGCTACTTCTCAAAGATTGATTTGAGGGCGGTATCATCGGATCAGTGCGAGGGACGCAGAAACGTTTGAATATCTTGTGGACACTTCCAGTTTCTTGAATTGCTATGCCATTCGGTTTAACCAATGCTCCAGCCACGTTTCAGTCTACAATGAACAGGGTTTTCCATCCTCACTGGAGGAAATTTGTATTGGTGTTCTTCGACGATATCCTGGTTTATAGCAAATCATGGGAGGAACACATGGTTCACTTGGATGAGGTATTGAGTATACTTGACAGGGAGTCCTTGTACGCCAAGGAGTTCAAGTGTGCTTTAGGCATGGCAGAGCTTTTATATCTGGGACACATCATCAGCGGTGCAGGAGTCAGCATGGATCCAGAGAAAGTTCGAGCCATCATCGATTGGCCTACACCTGAGACTTTGACACAGCTCAGGGGTTTTGTAAGATTGTGTGCCCTCTATTGTCGGTTTGTTAGTGGGTTCTTGCGGCATGCTGCGCCACTAACTGATTTGACTAAGAAGGGTGCTTTTGTGTGGACACCACTAGCACAAGCGTGCT
Source organism: Sequoia sempervirens (assembly GCA_007258455.2). Classification (NCBI taxonomy): domain Eukaryota; kingdom Viridiplantae; phylum Streptophyta; class Pinopsida; order Cupressales; family Cupressaceae; genus Sequoia; species Sequoia sempervirens. Next base: position 298,409 of record VDFB02376880.1, read on the forward strand.
TTGAGAAGTTCAAACTTCTTATGACTACGTGTCCAGTTTTGGCTCTACCGGACTTCACTAAACCCTTTGAGTTACATTGCGATGCCAGTGGTGAGGGTATTGGTGCAGTTATCATGCAGGATTGACACCCTATAGCTTTCGAGAGCAGGAAGCTAAGAGGTCCTGAACGGGGCTGCAGTATATATGATAAGGAAATGTTGGCCATCATGCATGCCATGGCCGAATTCAGGCAGTACTTGATTGGTAGTAAATTCACTGTAAAAACCGATCATAATAGTCTGAAGCATTTTCTTGGGCAGCGAGATCTTAATGAGAGGCAACAAAAATGGGTCAGCAAGCTTCAGTCCTACGATTTTGACATCTCCTATGTCAAGGGCACTCAGAATGTGGTTGCTGATGCTTTATCTCGCCGTCCTCATTTGAGCTCTATTACACTGGTTTCAGAGGACTGGAGACATCTGATAGTAGCAGAGTATGCTAAGGACCCATGGGCCTCTAGCATAGTAGATGGATCAGTACTGGATGACAGGTATTCACTTGTAGATGACCTTATCATCTACAAAGGGAGGATTTTATTGGTCCCAGGTTCTGCGATGAGGGACAGAGTATTGAGGTCATTCCATGATTCACCCATGGTAGGACATCCCGGTTACTTTAAGACCTATAGGCAGGTACGGGAGAGATTCTCTTGGAAGGGTCTCAAGTCTTATGTTCTCCAGTATGTCAGGGAATGTCTTGTTTGTCAGCAGAACAAGCAAGAGCACACATACCCTGCAGGTCTATTACAGCCGCTTCCTATTCCTGAGAGGAAGTGGGATTGTTTATCCATGGACTTCATCACGGGCTTGCCAAAGCTCGAGGGAAGAGACGATATTTTCGTCGGTAGTAGTCGATTGGCTGAGCCATGCGCATGCCATAATCACTACTACACACCACGGCTACAGTGTGATTTGTTCTTCGAGAGGTATTCCGGTACCGGTTTACCTGCGCCAATATAGTCGATGGCGAGGAGCAGTTTTATGAGTAATACGGCGGGAGTTATTCAAACAGGACGAGCTTACCCGTCTGAGCTTCGCAGACGGATGATTTGAGATCGTCAACAAATGGGTGGAAGGGTACTTGCGAAATTATAGTTCAGGGCAACAGAAGGCATGGGAGAGGTGGTTATACCTTTGTGAGTATTGCTACAATACCACCCATCACATGAGCATCCAGATGACACCTTACAGAGCATTATATGGATATGATGCTCCGAGCTTTCTAGACTTATTGCTGAGTGACAGTAGAGTTCCCAGTGCTGGTGATTTATTACAGGAGAACGAGGAGGATATTATGAGACTTTTCGGGGAGAATATCTGAAAGCCCAAAATCAGCAAAAGCAATATGTTGATCGAGGCCAGTAGAAGCGGTCTTTAGGGATCGATGATTTTAGTGTACACGATGCTTCCCGATACTTATAGAAGCTGATCCACCCAGCGCCGTAGAAGACTCAGAAAACAAGCAGCGATACTGCGGGCTTTGTGAGTTGTCGGGCATTAATGGTCAAGTGGCTTATGAGTTAGATCTTCCGATTAGAGGCGGTAGGGTTTCTAGCGTGTTCCATGTTATGAAACCCTGTTTCCCCGAACTGCTAGCCGATAGATTTTCAATGTTTTCTGACGTTTTTGGGTTTTGCAATTTTTTTGTGTTTTCAATGCATTTAATGACAGTACGGCTTTGACAGAAATTTAAAATAAATTCTTAATAAAATACTAGATCCTCAATAAGGTAGCAAATACAAGCTAAGATGAATGCGCCTCTTTTATTTCATCCACTGGAAACAGTACAATGCGATTTTGAAACATGCAAAGTAAAGAATGAATTTTATTCATGAAGAGAACCTGATTTTTCCTGGTACGGCTGAAGGTACAGAATTGTACGGCTATCATGAATGCTTGGTCTTTCTCCAGTCTGTTGATTCCCAATGTCTCCAGCAACTCCCAGCGCCTCCAGATGGTGAATGAATGAGAACTAAGGATAGGCGTATGAGTTAGACAAAAGAACACGTCCTTTATTGCTGGTACGGCCTGACAGAGATGTACGGCCTGTCAGATCAGCATTGAATATGGTACGGACTTCTCCAATAAGCAAAGTTTGGATCTTTGAGGTGGGCGCCTTGATGAACAAATGGTATCTGGATGAAAACCTCTGAAGAATCTCTGACAAATACAATATCTGAAGCTCTATAGTTTTCTCTGGATAAGAAAACCTCTGTTTGCAATAAATCAAGTGATATTGCACACTCTCTGAATTGCTTCCCGCTGGAGATGGCTCGTTCTCCAAGGAATCGAACGTGAAACCCTAAGTCTCAGGCTCAGACCAAAAATTGATCAATATCAAACTCAATAATCTCATAATGGCTCACTTCCCAATGCAAAATCCTCAAATACACTCAAAAGTGCGATTTGCTACAAAATAGGGTTTTAATGAAATATTCATATTTTAATATTTCCAATTCTCCATAGTTTCCCCACTGAATATTTAAATATTATTTAAATGTCAACTGGCCCCCTTTTCATGATGGCGCACCCCTCAAGGAATAAACACTTAAGTTATAATATTAAATTATAACTTTATATTATAAGCGTTAATTAATTAATATTTAATCAATATGATCAAATATTAATATCTCCCTCGTTTCTAACCCGATGATCAATCCGTCTGATGCTGACGAACTCTGAAGTGTTTCCTGATGCCATAC
>VDFB02376881.1:0-14638 GCA_007258455.2 Sequoia sempervirens
GTTCTTGTGGAGTATGCAAACTTTTTCCTTTCTTCAGTTACCTCAGAAAACATGGCATATGTGTCGAGAACTATGTCTTGATACAACACTTGTGCTTGGGAATCCTGGGACTTCACCACCTTGAATATTGACTTCGCCTCAAGCTCCAACTTGAAAATGCATTTCTTCAATCTTGTTTGTATCTTTGTGGAAGTGAGCCCTCCAGGTTGTTAGCCCTATTGGATAGTGAGTCTTAATTTGAATAGTGAGTCTTGATCCGAATAGTGAGTCCTTTTTTTGGCAGTGATCCTTGTTTCTTAGGTAGTGATCCTTTGTAATTAGTTTTGATATTCTATATAGTGTGATTTAATCCTCACCATGGTTTTTCCCTCATTGGGATTTCCACGTAAATCTGGTGTTGCTATGTTTATGTGATGATTTTCAGTTTTTTCACTTACACTTAATGTTTAATCATTTAAGCAGTGTTAAAGATTGGTTCAAGTGAATGAATTAAGGTTTAAATTTGTGACAATTAATTCACCCCCTTCTCAGTTGTCTTGTTCAAAAATTGGTATTAGAGCTTGGTTCCTTGGAGAAGAGCTTAACTACTTAAAGATAGATAACAGTTCCATCATCCATCACTTCTTTTGCATTCTCTAATGTGGGACTAGTGAGAAATGTTTTCTAAGATTGAACGTGGCCTGTTGACCTCTAAATTGATGGCCATCATAAAATTTTAAATTTTCTTGTGAAAAATGAAAACTTTCTTTTGTCATTATGTGGAAAGGTGCCATTTTTTTGCTTACTCCCAAAGTGAGAAAATGATAAAAAAAATACCTCTAGCAATAGAACTTATTGTAAAGCCTCTAGATTCCAACACTTGTCATCATCTCATTGTTTCATTAGAGCCAAAGGTTGGTCCCACCATATTCCTACAGAGGCCTGAGCTCTCACAATAGAATTTAGCACATGATTCTTTATTTTTTAACAAATTAAGTTGACTAGGGGAAATGGGGACCTATATTGGATGAGACAAAAAGGCTCAGTGGCATAAAAAATAGAAAATTTGACAAAAAAATTTAGCCTTTTGAAATATTTAGATGCATGTTACCATTTCAAGTATCATAAAGATTAGAAGATGACAAAACCAATCCTCATGAAACCAAAGGATAGTGTGATATCCTGAAACATGTCCAGACTACTCTAATAAATAAAAAACTAATAAGAAGGAAATTGATTAAATCATAGCAACGTATGAGGAGGGAACTTCCTAGAAAAAAGGGGATGTGGGACACATGACACCAATACCCATAAGTTGTAACTTAGGAACTTGAAACGTATATTTTTGGCACTAGGAATGTTAGGTCTCTTTTGCTTAATTAGGGTCTTTCACCTAATGAAAAGAGATAGATCCCACACCCAAAAGTCTAGGTAGTTCACTCAAATTAGAAAATGTGTGATGTAATTTAGACTAAATGGAATGATCTAAGTGCAACTAATCTATGAAATTGATCGAATATGAATGCAAAACCTATGAAACAAGTGATGTTTGAGAACACATTGTGTAATGCAACAATGAACTAGAAATGAATGCAAAACTTAATAGAATTGAACCAAACTGAAAGTGTGCACCTGGAACCTTGATGAAGATTCAAAATTTCTTCTGAAACACTGGTAATGCTTATTTTCAAGCCTGGTGGGACTCATTCACCATTCTGGGTGAATCAGTCCCAATTCTAGTAAATTGAGCTAGGACCTGTTTCTAACAAAAGGGTATCAAAAAATGCATAAAATACAAAACTAAACTGGAAGTGGAACTCATTCGCCACCCATGGTGAATGAGTCCACTTTTGAATTTATGAATTTTCAAAAGTGGATTCAAGCTCTCGGATTCGTGTACCCTTTGATACTCTATAGGTATCCACTCAAAACTCTGATTTATGAACCTATAAGTGGATTTTTGTTGATATTTTAACTTGAACAAAGAGGAGAAGACTTGAGTAACCTTGCAACTTGGCCTTTAATGATTTTCAAACTTCCAAGGGACCTAAATCTACATACAAACAAAACAAGAGAGAGAGAGAGAGAGAGATGTTGAATATTAGGGCATGGGGGTTTTCTTTTATCAAACCCTTTAGGGTAATTTCAAAGTCCCAAAATGAGAATGGAAATGAAAGCAGTAGCCAGGTCGTGGAATAAGTATTACCTTTCCAAGGATGTTGATCTTGAAATTTAAAAAAAACATGTGGCCAATCTAGCCTTGGATGTCTTGTTGAAGCTAACAATGAAATGCAATGTAAAATCCTAGCTTGCTTGACATGAGGTGGAAGAATGTTGGATGAAAAATTAAGAATGAATGTGTGTGGAGGGGGATGAGGAGAAAAACATTTATTTATACACACTTTGTGCCTTAGTAACCCATTCCATACCCTACATCACAGGCTGACATCAAGTGATTTCCTTGAATAAAACCTGAGAGGAATTTTTGAAATATAATTTGGTTGTTGGGACGATTCGGCCACCCATGGAAAATAAATAAATAGGTCCCACCTAGAACCAAAATGTTGGTGTTGGGAATTACCTTATTTAATGTTTTTTCGGTTTAGATTCAAAATTCACTTAATTAAAGCTTATAAGGCATAAAGGGGTCAAATAAAGCATAAGAAAGGTGTAATAGTAAAAGTTATGCCTAGAAAAGCATTGAACTTTGTTACAAGATTCTTTACAACACTTCAAAATAAGACTCTGTTTAGTGTATGAAAGCTGATTTTTAGGTGAATTGTAATGACAGAGTTTAGAAGATCAGAGAAATGTTTTACAACACTTCACAACACCTGTCACAAGATACATCATTAAAAACATCTTACTTAGTTTTCAAGGGTCCAAGACCTAGTTTGGATGCATAAAATGCCTCACAACACCTGAATCAAGGCCTCATTAAATCCATTTATCACGAATTAATTCCAAGTCAAACAAAGGGTTTTTTTTTTCTATGGAACAAGACTATTCAAAAAGTGAATGAGGCCAATGAAAAAACATAAAGATGCCAGGTTTTTATGATAATAGGGTTTAAGAAATCCCTAGGTTGCATACTTAACAACTATAATTAACTAGTTGAGTATTACTAAGAATTTTCCCACACTTTGAACCACATAAGACCATGGGAAATTTTCAAGCTCCACCACATCATTCAACTTTTCACTAAAATTAGCTATAGGTCTTCCTTATTGACTCAACACTACTATTGCATTTCCACTTGTATCACAATCAACTTGAAATACTTTGTCAAAATTAGGAAATTCTAACATTGGATGCAATATCACTTTTTTCTTCAATAATTCATAACTTATTTGTGCTCTGAATGTGCACTTAAAGTATTTCTTATCTCCTCCCATTGTTTCTATCATAGGTGTACATATGCTACTAAAGCTTCTGATAAACTTCCAGTAGAAACTATCTAATCAATGGAATGATCTTACCTCTCCAATGTTCACGAGTGTATGCCACTCAACAATTTCTCTAACCTTCTTAGGGTCCATCTTCAATCCTTTAGAAAAAAATACAAAGCCCGGATATACCAATTTTATCTCCATAAAGCTACACTTGGTGCAAGTACAACATGTATCGCACATGGATTCAAAATTTCTTTGATCAATCCTTTCTTCAACAACTTTTGTATCTATCACTTTAACTTTACATTATCTATTGATGTCATTTTATGTATTTCTTTGTTTGGAAAAATTTCTCCTAGTATTAGATCTATATGATGACTGATACTCTAGACTAGTTATAAACCATCTGGTACATTTTCTGACATGATTTCTTCATACTTTGCTAAGATTCCTACTATCTCCTCATTCTTTGTGGTAGGATTTTGTACTGATCTTCATTAGAATCAATTAAAAACACATATTCTCATGCCTTAATACTTCCAAAAGATTCCTTCCATCTAGCAAACATACTCTAGTAGTGCTACAAACTTTACTTTTGTCTTCTTCCTCTAAAGGTATCAACGTAATTATTTTTCCATTTAAAGTCACAATATAAGTATTCCTTCTTCCATAATGAATTTATTTCTTATCATATTTCCATGGTCTTCCTAATAGTAAATTCCATGCATCCATAGGAATAATATCACACAATACATCATCCTTATATGATCCTAAAAGAAATTTCACCAAATATTGCTCATTTACAAATATATTATGCTCATCTTGAATCCATGCTATCCTATAGAGGTTTGGATGTTTCAATCTCTTGAAATTCAACTTGATTTCCATCTCTTATGAAACTAGATTATTAGTGCTACCACTATCAATGATAACTTTACATGCCTTTCTTCTAAACCTACATCTTGTTCCAAACAAACTTTACTTTTGTGGTGGTTCCTTAGCCACTTCTTCATGCATCTAACCTCTCCTCATTACCAATGACTCATCTTTCTCAAGTTTCACAACCAAATTTGAGGATTCCATAGGTTCCTCATCCACATAAGCTACTCTTCCAGTATGCTCAGTTTTCTTTTCAATACTCCCTTGATGACATTCAATTGCTTTGTGTCCTTCACCTCCACACTTTAAATAGGTTCCTTTGAATGGTATTTTCTTAGATCTTCCTTCATATCTTTGGTCTCGACCATTGAAATATGAATTATGACCTCCTCTTTCACCATGGTAGAAATTTCTATCTTCTCTTCCTCTATTGTATGAATTATAGTCCTTCTCTTCACTTTGGTAGGGTTTCCCATCTTTGTTTTTTGACCCACTCCTTTGGAATATTCTTCTTGCAGTTCTCTTCCTCTCTTCAAACTTCTTGTTCAACTTCTTGTCCACCTTTAATGCTTGAGGTGGTATGCTTCTTCAACTGATGTCATCTTCAGGGTATGTGCAAGATCATGATATGCCAAAAAGTTGTGATATGATGGGTATGTGTAGGGTATGTGGTCACTTCCATTTTTTTTACCCAAAATTGATGAAATGGTGTTGGGTTTTAAAGGAGATTCTCAACTTTCCGCCTTAAATATAAATTATGCTTTTACTTTGAATTTCTAATATGATAATTATTATTCATTTTCTATTTGAATTATGACTAAAAGTCCTAATTGATATACTGGAATGAAAACATCCATAGCTTCAAATGGTATCACATTTTGAATCCGGAAACATGGTCATACTTCCCATTCTTCACACTATAGGATTAAAAATAAAAATGAATTTCATGAAGTTTTGACTCAAGTTAAGGTGGTCACATACAAATTTTATATTTTAAAAGTTGTAATAAAAAAATCATAATTAATTATTTACTTGGAAAAAAATTACAAAAAAAAATATGCATCACATTGATATGAGTCCCTCTGTAATTTCTATATCTAAAATATTAAAAAATATTATCATTCTATTGTGGTCAGGGGTGGTTGATAGACACCTACTTCTTATTTTTCCTTAAAAATTTAAGTACTACTGCATTGAAATTTTAAATTTTCACCAATGATTTAAAAAAAAAAAAAAACCTTAGTAGTCTAGAAACTACATTCAATTTTGCTACAGATTCTATTCTTATGTATTTTGAAATAATATAGATAACTTATTCAAATTTAATGTCAAGGCTCTAACTCATTTTTTTTTAATTTTTGCCACTTAAGGGTACATGTTCTTTTCCATGAGATGATCCTAAAAATACCCTTCACCAATATCAATTTTCTGAATGTTTATCACATTCTATTGATGTAACTCACCACCTTTTGTTTTCGTTTCATTATATCTAGTCCTAACACTTCACTCAGAATTCTTCAATATACTCTTCATAGATCTCCTTTTGTTTCAAATTTTAACGTCAAGTTGCCTAACTCTGATTCTTTTGAATTTTTTTCCACTTAAGGGCATGTTTTTTCCATGATGATCCTACAAATACCCTTCACCACTATCAATTCTTCTTGAATTTTTATCGCATTCTATTGATGTAACTCACAACATTTTATTTCCTTGCTTCATTATGTCTAGTCCTAATGATCACCTTGTAGAATTCTTCAATATACTCTTTCATAGATCTCTCCTTTTGCCTCAAATTCTACAATCTTTTCAATAATTCAAGCTCATAATCAATAGTTATGAATTGATTCTTCAACTTTGTCACCACCCTATCTCATTTTATTATTTTTCCTTTCCTCTTATGTTCCTATCCAATTGAACTTCTTTCCAACATAAAGCAAAATTTCCTTTCAACTATTTTTTCATAAATCTTACTCTTTTTAGATCTTCAATTTCTTCATACTGAAAGTATTCCTCCATTAAATTGATCCAGTCAATCAATTCTTCTAGGGCATAAATTTCTCGCATAATTTTGACTTTCAACTCTAGGTCACTTACCAATATTGGAAATATTTTTCAACTTCTTCACTTGATCTAATTCTTCTTCTTGCTCTTCTAGGGCTTCTTTAATTTGATTCACAACATGATCTAGGTCATCATCACTCTCATCCACTTTTCTAGGGTTTAGGCCTCTTCTTCTATCTTCTTCTATTTGATCTAATCAGATTCACATTGCACACATCATTTCCAACATTTCATCCATTCTTCCAATAACATTAACCATATTAGGCACTCTGCTTGTTGGAATATCTCCCCTTGTATCTAGTGCAACTACCTCAATTTGGCGATCTAGCTTCAAGGGTTTCAATTGTCTCATAGTCGGTGAACGATTGAAAATATATGCAGTTTGACTCAAGTTGAAAATCTCTTCACCATAAGGAATTCCTTTAGGATTCACAAACTTGCTTTGATACCACTTGGTGTAGTCATGGATGGAGGGTCCAAAAATAGCTATCCAACTATGTAGCTTAGAGTCAACACAATGGAAATAACACAAGGAAATATTCTACAAACATATATCTTTATAGAATTGGAAATCTTAAATTCATCATATGCCTCATGGGTGAATAACCATTGCTCACAAGCTTGATACAAGGGAATTCAACATTACAACTAGCTGAAAGCCTTACGACTATCCCTCAATGGGATGATGCAAAATTTCTAAACTTTAATCATGAAATCCTAACTAACTACTAATTGATTGACTTTTAATGAATTAAAAATGATATTAAATATGATTCTCTAGTTCCAATAATGATCTATACCAGCCTCAAAGGTTTACAAAACCTGATAGATGATCAAACATGAAGGTCAGCCTTAAAACATGAAAAATAATCCTTCATGAAATGAAATGCATTGTGGATCTCCAAGATAGATCCCATTAGACCCAAAAATTATTGTATGATGTCCCATTAAGGTATACATGCTCTAGAATAGGTGTGTACTAATGTTTTGGACCAGGTCAGCTCTAAATGCTCTAAATATGAATTATAGTTAAATTCTAAGAGTGATAACTTTTGGTAGACAAATGAAAATGACCTGAAATTTGGATATGATGTAGATGGCCTTGTGTAACTTTGTCATGATTTGAGAAATTATAATGCGTTGAAATGAGGAATGAAATGTTGAAACTTCTAAAGACTGAAATATCATAAAAGAAATGCTTTTGGTTGATACAAGATTGCTTTACAACTAGGTATGCTCCTGCATCAAGAATAATCATTTTGCACCTTGGGATTATGAATCTAGGTTCTCACTTGGTTGGAAGAACTCATTCCTAATAGTTATAGAATATCCCCTCACTGGGAATTCATCCCCCTCTAATGGATGTCTTGATATGTCAACTAAGGAAGCTTCAAAAGCATCCACTCTTAATCCTTGTATAATGGCTTCATCATTTTGTAGAGTAGAAGCAAATTGTTATGTCATGGGTTAATTTAACTCTATTAATTTCAAGAACTATTCCATCCAACTAGACTATTGGAAGAAAAGTTACCATAACCTATCCTCCAATAATTGGTTGTATGTTGAAGGCTCCCTCCAAATAATGTCACCAAGTCTATGGTAGTGTTCTCTTCACAGTAATGTGTTATTCTTCAAATTTTCTCAAATTCTCCTCACTTATTCTTTTTCCTAGTTTTACACCACTTCCATACACCAATTCCACTCTATTGTATTTTCTCAATCAGTTGGTTTTACCCTTTTCTTCCCCTCTAACCTTGTAATATTTGAAAATGGGGAAAATAGAATGGAAAAAGATTTAATTGAGATTTTTTTTTTGAAAATCAAGAAAGCATCCCTCCCTCCAACTAATGGTATTAAGTTTTTACACTTAATTGGATGGTTCTTGGTGGATAGTGATATGCAATTATTTGAAAATATAAAAACATGCAAGAAATAAATAATCAACTATGTCAATTATGGTAAAATAAGGTATGTACTCATAGAAATATGTTGAATTGAAAATTTTCTCATGTGAATTTGTATAGTACAACCCATGGGCATGTACAGGATCATCATGGAAAAAATAGGCCCTTAAGTGGCGAAAAAATAAGAAAAATCAGTTAGGCAAGTTGATGTAAAAACTTGAATAAGTTATCTATGGCTTATTTTAAAAATAAGCAAGAATGGGGACCATAGTAAAAATTAAATGTAGTTTCTAAACCACTAGGTTTATTAAAGAAAATCTATTTGGTGAAATTTGAAATTTGAGTGCAGTGCATTTCTAAATTCTTAGTAAAATTAAAGCAATAGGTGCCTAATCTAACCACCCTAACCACAAGAGGAATGATAATATTTTTTTAAGATTTTAGATATAAGTAGAGGGACCCAGTTCATGGGATGCATATTTGTTTGTAATTTTTTCCAGTTCAAATAATATCATGAATTTCTTAATTACAAATTTTTAAAAATTATAAAACTTGTATGTTTGACCACCTTAACTTGGTCAAACTTCATGAAACAACTTTCTTTTCAATCCAGCGCAGCGCCAAGGAATGTGGAAAACATGCCTTTGAATTCAAAATGCGAGCGTACCCTTTGAAGTTAGATGTTTTTCAATCAGCCTGTCAATTAGGACTTAAGTCGTAATTCAAATAGAGAATGAATAATATTTATTTATTAAATTCAAAGTAAAGCATAATCTATATTGTTGGAAAGCTGAGAATCTCCTTTAAAAACCCTTTTCATTTCATCAATTTTTGGTTTAAAAAAAGTCGTCAGTCACATACCCTACACATACCCATCATATCGCCACTTTTTGGCCCATCATGATCTTGCACATACCCCCACATAAAGACTTAATGTGACTTGACTTATTTACAAATTCATAGTGCGTGATGTATGATGGTATGTAAAGGTTGCAATATATATGAATGATGGAAGGTGAAATGAACTTTGTATGGTGCATGAAAATTGAAAAAGGTGATAAGAATTTGAAATGTGATCAGGTGTAATAGGTTGCATGGAGTGAAATGATAGATGTGAAACTACATGAATGGGGGAACAGAGTTGGTAATATTGCATAGGCAATTAATTCAACTAGAAATTTTAAAATTGTTGTTAGATAAGTTCTACAAGTGTCTTCAATAATAGGTCTCATTCTAAATTTTGTCACTTTTCGTAATGGCCTCTTGTAAATCTTAAGCCTGTGTCCAGTAACTAGTAATGAGAATCTGACTTCATCAATTGTCTGCAATTAGACTACCCCATTAGGAAATACTTGTATCTCATATGGTCCAAGCCATATTTTCTATAACTTTCCCTTGTATTCCTTGTATCTATAGTTATAAAGAAAATCCCAATCTCCTACTTTGAATTCTTTTGACTTGATAAATTGATCATGTCATCTAGTTCTTTGATCTTAGACAACTTCAGTATGGTGAATGGCTTCCATTTTGATTTCATCAAGTGCATTCAACTTACGTAGTCTCTCCTTTTGTGTTGTTTTCAAGTCAATTCCTAGTTTTATTACTATCCTCAATGTTTTGTACTCAAATTCTATAAAAAGAACTATTTTATTTCCATACACTAGCTCATATGGTGTAAACCCTATTGTAGATTTCCAAGTTGTTCTATAGGCCCAAATTTCCTTAGGAATCCTAGCTACCCAATCTTTCCTATGAATTTATACTATTTTGGTTAGAATATTCTCAATCTCCCTATTTATGACTTCCACATATCCATTAGCTTGAGGGTGGTAAGGTGAAGACTTCCTATGTCTAATTTTATACTCTTGAACAAATATTTTGATTAGTTGTGATGTAAACTAAGGTCCTTGGTATGTGATAATTTCACTTGGGACTCCATATCTTGTGAATATGTCTTCATATAGAAATTTTGCAACATTTCCATCTCTTTCAAACAAAAACTCCTTAACTTCTACCCACTTTGTAAGGTAATCTATGTAGACCAATATGTACTCTATTGTTTGATGTTCATGATATCCAATTAAGTCTAATCCCCATTTATCAAATTGTGTTATTACCAATTATGGTTTTAATGTCATTTCATCTATTTTCATTGGCCTTTCTATTCTCTGACACCTATCATAGCCTCTTGTATACTTCACTGCATCCTTTGAAGAGTTGGCCAATAATAGCGAGTTTTGAGAATTTTAAGTGCTATCCTCTTTGTTGCAAAGTAGCCCCCATAGGGTTTATCATGGCATACTGTAAGGATATCATAGACTTCATATTCTTTGATGTATGTCCTCATTATATTATTTGGGCCTATGTAGAATAGATAACTAGCTATCCAATAGTATGGAAAACTCTTGTGGACTAATTTTCTCTTTTCTCTAGGTGACGAGTGTGGTGTTATTTTTCTTGCTACAATATAATTGAAAATAACTACATAACAAGGTGTGTGTTGAGATAGAGAAAACAAGTTCTCATCTGGGAATGATTCATCAACAACAACTTATTTTGATTTGGTTGGTAGTCTAGATAGGAATTTTGCAACTACATTGGATTTCTTAGCTTATCAACAATTGTGATATCAAATTCTTGTAGTAATAGTAGCCATCTAACTAGTCTTCATCCAACCACTAGTTTGTTCATGAGATACCTTATTGTTGTGTCATTAGTGTGTATGAAAAATGAGTAGCTTATTTTAGTTTGAACTTATTGATTATATAAACAGCTGCCAACATATCCTTCTTTGTCATTATATAGTTGAGTTCTACCCTTGTAAATTCTTTTTGATGTAATATATGGCATACTCTTTGTTACCTTCCTTCTATCCAAACATTGTCCCTGTGGAAAAATCAGAAGAATCTATATGGATGTGAAAAACTAAGGTCCAATTTGGTCCTCTCAAGATAGGGGTTTTTTTCAAGGCTTCCTTGATTGCTTCAACAAAGGTTTGACAAGCATCTATCCAGTTAAATTCTACATCCTTGGATAATAAAACATACAGTGGGGCTGCAAGTTTATTAAAGTCTCAGATAAATATCCTATAGTACCCAACATGTCCTAGAAAAATTCTAACATATTTTTGTCTTTGAGGCATAGGGAGTGTTGATATCACTACAATTTTGTTTGGGTCCACTTGAATTCCTTCATTTGAGACAAAATGTCCAAACACAATTCATTGTGTCATCATCATGAAGTATTTCTCATGACTTGGGGATAAGTTGTTTTCTTCACACCATTTTAGGGATTTTTATAAGTTTCCAAGTGCTTCATCGTATGCATTCCCATAGGGTGTGAAATCATACATGTAAACTTCAATGGAATCATACACAAAATCTAAAAATATACTCAATGTTGATATTTGGAAGGTGGATGGCACATTACATAATCTAAATGATAGGACAAAATAGGAAAACATGTTCCAAGGGCATGCAAATGTTATCTTTCCCCAATCTTCTAGAGCAATTTTAATTTGGATATAGCCATTAAATCCATCTAAAAAGGAAAAGTATTTCTTACCGGCTATATAATAAAGTTCTTGGTCAATGAAGGGTAGTGGAAAGTGGTATTTTGTAGTGACAACATTCAATTATTTATAGTCTAGAAAAACCCTCCATTTTCCTCCTTTCTTTAGAAAAATGATTAGAGGTGACACCCATTCACTATCAGAAATAGGGTAGATGAAGCCTACATCTAGCATTTTTTGCAATTCCAATTTAACTATGTATTTGGCTACAGGGTTCATTCTCCTTTCGGGTTGTCTTATGGGTTTAAAACTATCATTGATATAGATCCTATGCATGCATAATTTCGGGTCTATCCTCTTCATGTCATGATAATACCATGCAAAGGTTGTTGCATGTGCTTGCAACACATTCATCAATGAAGTCTATTGTGTCCCTGTCAATTGACTATCAATATTCAATAGTTTACTCGACATTATCTCTAAGGTCTTGGATGATATTTGAACTGGTGAAAGGTAAAGCCCTACTATATTTGGAACACATTGTTGTGGTAGAAAAGTATGAAAAAGTTGAGATATAGACTCAAATGAACTAGTGGGGATGATATTTTTAGGGGATCCTATAAATTTTTTAGATAGTCTTGATGTTGTGGGTCCCCACCATAGCTGTTCTACATAATGTTTACTATCAAATCATCTTCATCTTGGTCCTCTAGACCAAAGGATTGCATTCAATAGTCATTAGGGTTTTCAAGGAATATTGATCTTCCTCACCTAGGTTAGGAAAAATGGTTTGTTTTACATCTACATGTGGTTGGGCTGGTGGATAAAGGACCAACTTCTTAGTCACATTCCCATTAGAGATAATCATATTCTTCAACCTTCAACCTATAAATACATCTATTGTTGCTACCCATGGTCTTCCAAAGATGAGGAGATAAACTAAAATATTATCTTTAGATTGTAATACCATTAAATTTGTAGGGTACTCCAATGAATCTTGTATTATCACCAAGTCTTCAATTATACCTGAAGTTTAACTATTGAACTATCTACCAACTCTAGGATAGTGGGTGTAGGTTTGAGCTGTATTAACTGTAATAGTTACATTGTCTCTTTAGTCATCACATTAATAGTTTCTCCCATTTCAATTAAGGTGTTTTTTATGAGAGTATTATTTATCTTTATATCTACTACATGACTCCCAGGGTCTTCATACTTGGGGAGAATTATCTTTCCCAAAATAATGTTTGCAAGTTTTCCTAGGACATATAGTTTGAGGGTTTTTTCATTTTTTGTTTGGCTTCTTTAGGCACAATTCTCTCACTATCTTAGTGTAAATAGGTACCTCCTTAATATCTTGAATGAAGGGGATTTTGATGCAATTATCTTTAAGCTAACTAAAAAAATTAGTTTATCTTGTGTTTTGATGCCTTTGAATAGCTAATCGTTCAATAAATTGAGGCTCTAGACTTGTCATAGTTGGGTTAACCTAATTTGACTTAATCTCCTTAGACTGGTTTTCCAAGGTCTCTACTAGGGGTTCCTCATGAACCAACATAGTGATTTGAGGGGATGAAGGCCTAGCCAATGTTTTTCCTTATCTGAGTTGGACATCACTCACCTCTACCCCATAAGTAGGGTATTGGATAGCCTCATTAGTATAGGCCTACTGAATAGGATTTTTATTTGAGCTAGGTGTAGATTGTGCTAGAATCTAAGGTGCTTTAGTTGGTTGTGGTGATGCATGTGTTAGATTTGGCATAATTTCTTGTTGTTTTGGTTGCAAGGTCTATTTTAGTTTTTCCATTGTTGACCTCTTTTCCACTAAGGATGCCATTGGTTTTCGTTGAAGTGGTCATTGGGGATTGTAGCTAGGTCCTAGGAATTTTTGTTGTGGCAACAAGTTTTTTTTTTGGTGGCAACATGTTGAAGGGTAAATCAAGTACAAAGAAAACATCTCAATCCAAATAAAACCTATTTAAATTGAATTAAGTCATTGAGGAAAAAGGAACACACAAATAAATATCCAAAAATATAATACTACTAGAAGAAATAATAAAAGAATATTAAAAACAATACACATTTCAAAAGATTGGCACATTGCATGCATTATGTGACTTCTTCAAGCCACTCGAGGAGTGCAGGGGAATGGTGGTTCTCAAATCACAACCAAAAAAGCATAGTGGTCTCAATCCACTTATAATAATATGGTGGTATCAACCACAAAAGTGTAATATAGTGGTCTAAAACCATAAAAAAATATCAATATAATAACCAAGCATAGTCCCACACAACCCAAGACATGCCATCCAAGTAGCCATAAATCATATATAACTGAAGTAGCATGTAAAATAAGTTATCTATATACTGAATCTTACACAAGAGAGAATTATTCACTAACACATATATCTATCATCATCCCTTTATTTCTACAGTCTAAGAATAATGTTGAATATTAGTAATTAATATTTAATTACACTTGCAAGCCTTTAATTAGGTATATTTTAAATTCTTAGGTTAATTATTTTTCATCCCTTATCTTGTTGAGCTATCTTGTTGCTCAAGATAGGATTAGGAGTTAATACATATTTTTTCTTTTATAAACAGAATGTTCTCATGTAATTATGAATTCACGAACCAATGTGCATCTTTTTGCAATAGCTTTTCTTGCATTTTCTCTTCTATGGAAGGTTTTTTGGTTTGAATGCTTGATCTTGATTTCTAACATGGTATCAGAGCCTCAATTTGCAGCCCCTTCTCATCCATTTTGGATATTTTTCAGTGAAGAGCAAGTTCAGGGTTCCTCAAGGGTTTTATTCCTTGAATATATTCATGAAGCGTCTTGGATCAGATCGGGGTTTTCCATTGGATATAGAGCACTAGAAAAAGTCATAAATGGCTTTTATTTCATT
>VDFB02376882.1:0-19612 GCA_007258455.2 Sequoia sempervirens
TTAGGGTTTAAGGGTTGAGGGTTTAAGGGTTTAAGGTTTGAGGGTAAAGGGTTTAGGGTTTAAGGGTTTAAGGGTTTAAGGGTTGAGGGCTTAAGGGATTAAGGTTTAAGGGTTGAGCAATAAGATATTAGGGTTTAAGGTATAGGGTTGATGAATTAGGGTTAAGGGTTTAATGTATAAGGGTTTAATGGATTAGGGTTCAGGGTTTAAGGTTGAGGGTATAAGGCATATGGATGAGGGTTGAGGGTTTATGGCATAAGTATAGGGTTGAGGGTATAATGTATAGGTTAGAGTTTTGAAGGTTGAGGGATAATGTTCAAGGTTGAGTGTCTAAGGTTAAGTGTATAGGGTATAGGGTTTAAGGGTATCTAGGGGTTGAGAGTTTAGGGTTTAAGGTTTGAGGGATTAATGGTTTAAGGGTTGAGGGTTTAAGGGTTGATGGATTAGGGTTTAAGGCATAGTGTCAAGGGTAGAGGGTTTAGGGTTGAAGGTTTAAGGGTTGAGGGTTGAGGCTTTAGGGTTGAGGGTTAAGGGATTAGGGTTTAATGACTTAGAGTTTAAGGGTTGAGGGTTGAGGGTTTAACGTATAGGGTTGAGAGATTAGGGTTGGAAGGGAGAGACTTGAGAGAGGGTGAGGGGGTGGGAGAGAGATACCCGAGAGAGAGAGAGAGAGAGTTATCTAGTTAGGGTGGGAGGGAGAGACTTGAGAGAGGGAGAGGGGGTGGGCCCACTAGCTTGCCAATTCGGTGAAATTGGGAACATAGTGGGCTGTTTGAAAAAATGGGTCCAAGAAATGGGGTTTCCTAGTGATGTACCCCATTTCTTGGACCCATTTTTTCAAATAGGCCCACTAGCTTTCCAATTTGGTGAAATTGGCAATGTAGTGGCTTGTTTGAAAAAATGGGTCAAAGAAATGGGGTCTCCCAGTGATTTTCTTGGAGTCTCCCAGTGATGTAAATCACCGAGAGACCCCATTTCTTGGAACCATTTTTTCAAACATGCCAAGTTAGGTTGCCAATTTCACCAAATTAGCAAGCTAGTGGGCCCACTAGCTTGCCAATTCGGTGAAATTGGGAACATAGTGGCTTGTTTGAAAAATATTGGCAAGCTAGTGGGCCCACTAGCTTGCCAATTCAGTGAAATTGGAAATTTAGTGGCCTGTTTGAAAAAATGGGTCCAAAGTAGAGGGTCTCTAGATGATTGTAACGAGGGATACCCCATTTCTTGGACACATTTTTCCAAATAGGCCAGAGAGATTAGGTTACTTAATTTCACGAGGTGGCAATCCTACAAGTAACCTATTTGAAAAAATGGGTCTAAGAAATGAAGTCTCCTAGTGATGTAAATCACCAAGAGACCCCATTTCTTGGACCTATTTTTTAAACAGGCCAAGTTAGGTTGCTTGGCTTGTTTAAAAAAATGGGTCCAAGAAATGGGGTCTCCAGGTGATGTACCCCATTTCTTGGACCCATTTTTTCAAAGAGGCCCACTAGCTTGCCAATTCGGTGAAATTGACAATGTAGTGGCTTGTTTGAAAAAATGGGTCCAAGAAATGAGGTATCCTGATGATGTAAATCACTGTGAGACCCCATTTCTTAGACCCACTTTTTCAAACAGGCTAAGTTAGGTTGCCAATTTCACTAAATTGGCAAGCTAGTGGGCCCACTATCTTACCAATTTAGTGAAATTGGCAAGCTAACTTGGCCTGTTTGAAAAGATGGGTCCTAGAAATGGGGTCTCCCGGTGATGTAAATGGGTCCAAGAAATGGGGTTGGGTCTAAGAAACGGGGTCTCTTGGTGATGTAAATGGGTCCAAGAAATGGGGTCTCTTGATGATTTACTAAGAAATGGGGTCTCTCGATGATGTAAATCACCGAGAGACCCCATTTATTGGACCCATTTTTTCAAACAAGCCCATCACTCTGATACCCCATTTCTTTGAGGCATTTTTTCATACAATGAGCACTACCTTTGCAATGCTACCACATTGATGCATTGACAAGGTAGTGCTCATTGTATGAAAAAATGCCTGAAATAAATGGGCTCTGATGGTGATGTACATCATCGTGAGACCCCATTTCTTTGAGGAATTTTTTGATACAATGAACACTACCTTGTCAATGCTACCACATTGATGCATTCAAAAGGTAGTGCTTGTTCTATGAAAAAATGTCTCAAAGAAAAGGGATCTCATGTTGATGTACATTACCGTGAGACCCCATTTCTTTGAGGCATTTTTTCATACAATGAGCACTAAGATCACTACCTTGTCAGTGTAGCTGCATTGCCAAGGTAGTGAGTTTAGTGCTCGTATGAAAAATGCCTTCATAGAAATGGGGTCTAAACAATGAGCACTAAGGTCACTACCTTATTAATGCATCAATGTGGTAGCATTGACAAGGTAGTGCTTGTTGTATGAAAAAATGCCTTAAAGAAATGGGGTCTCATAGTGATGTACACATCACCATGAGATTCCATTTCTTTGAGGCATTTTTTCATACAATGAGGGTTTAGGGTACAAGATTGAATGTAGGGTTTAGTGTTTATTCTTATGGTTAAGGGATAATGTTCAGGGTATAGGCTATAAGGTTGAGGGTATAGGGATGAGGTTTGAGGGTGTAGGGTTTAGGGTATAGGGATTAGGATTTATGATATTTGATATAGGGTTTGGGAGATTAAGAGAGAGGGTGAGATGGAGAGAGAGAAGGGAGATGTAAAGAGGGAAGGAGAGAGAGAGGTGATAGAGAGAGATAAGGAGGGAGAGAGGGAGAGAAAGGTAGATAGGGATATGTTAGATTATAGAGAGAAGTAGAGAGGGAAGGTGGGTGGGAGGAAGGAAGGGAGGGAAAGGGTGAGATAGATAATATTAGAGAGGGAAGCAGGGAGGGAGGGAGGGAGGGAGAGAGAATGGTGCTTGACGATGAGAGCCATTATTGCTCCATTTTATGCCATGTTTCAGCCTATTTTATACATCTTTATATCCATTCTTAATTCCATTTTCCTATCAAAATAGACCATTTATGATGCATATGATTAAAATACATAAGAGGTATTTAATATAGATTTGAGATAAAATAATGAAAAGTAATTGTCATATTGTTTTTATTAATGAGCTTATTTCCCTTGGGAAATAAATTATCCAACAAATTATTTATGCAAAACAACAACTACAAATACATATTACTGTAGTCATCTCACCAACACATGATTTGTATGTGCCTCCATATGCATGCCTTCTGTTGACCACATCTACCCACCTAGATTTTTCATGTTGCAACGGACCTATCTTGCATGGCTACACATGTATTTTCTTAGATATTTTGGCATCAACCCACACCTTATATTCAACATCATTAGAGTACGTTTCTTCGATGATTCAATGAATATAATATTTTCCAAATATGACCACGTTGGATGAATTCTTCAGATTTAATTAAATGAAGATTTTATGAAGATCTCATGGGTTTTGTGCTGTAGATAGCTGTAGATTTGTTTATTTCTAATTTTGTCTTTCATTATGCAACCCATGGAACTGTAGAAATTGTTGTTTTGCACTTGTGGCCAAAACAAACTATCTATTCTTGTAATTAATTTTTATAGGCTGTGTGTATATATAAGCAACGTACAAGCAAACTTTGGGAGAGGATTTTTGCTATATATCTTTGAGAAATAAAATATCATTCTGATCCGTCCAACGTAGAAATTTTGCAAGTTCTTCATCTTCAAACGATTCATTGGGAGGAAGGGCACCCCCTCTATAGCTGTCAATTGAGTGTAAATACTTTATTCTTTTGCAAGATGTGTGTGATTATTAGGTTAAACATTATTATGGATTGATATTTCTACTGCTATAATTTTGTAGTTGATATCTGTGTAAGTTATCTATTAATTCAAATTGAACTAGCTATTATAATTTATGTATAATTTAAGTATGTCATTGATTCGAGTTTTATTCCTTCACTTTGGATTTTATGAATTTGGTAATCTATGTTAAGTTTTTATTTTAGAGTTTGTTGTGTGTGCAGATCTTGTCACCAGGAAGTGGCAGTTTCTGTCGCCGAAATTATTTCAACTTTCAATAGGTTTCTTTTTATAGGCTGCATTCATAACCACTCATCTCATGACTCCCAACCCTTGTGCATATTGCCACAATACCTTTCACAAGCTTACGATCCCCAGATTGATACATATAGACCAAACTGAAATTCATTATTAAACATCAAATCCATTTCACTGTTTTCCCTAGTTTTGGCTTATCATTTTGGCATCATTGTCAAGGAAAGGTGTCAAAGGGTGGTTAGTTTAGTGAGATGAGTTAGCAACAATGCATTAGGATGAAAGGTCGTGCACCTACCAGTCATGCTTGGGTGATTAAGAATTTGCGTTGCTTAAATCATAAAGATGCATGGTTTGATTTTGTAGGTAGATCTTAGTAGATGCAATCATTTATATATATTCACACAAGTTGTTGTGAATTAATTGATAGAAGGCGGTTTTAATTTGCGAGATCGGGGTATCCGACCTATAGCTGATCTTTGGTAAACTTTAAGTGACCGTGATACCCTCGTTACTGCAGGATGGAGACTAGAACTAGTGACCGGTGAGGCGCCATGGAATTACTTTATGGCCAGGGCTAGGGCTGCTCGATGAGAAGAAGTAAGTTTGAAGAAATAACATAAAAACAATAAAAATGTTGCATTTTCAAGGTAGTTCAACCACATCACTTTTCAAGGAAAAAATACTTCAAAAATGAAGAATCTGAAGGTCACACTACCCCTTGACTCTCAGCCCTTGTGCAAATTGCCATGATACCTTTCACAAGCTTACAATCCCCTAATTGACACATATAGACCAAACTGAAATTCATTATTAAACATCAAATCCATTTCACTCTTTGCCCCAATTTTGGCCTATCACTTGATAGAGAGTAGAGAGGGAAGGAGAGAGTGAGAGAGAAATATACGAGAGGGAGAGGAGGAAGGTGGGGATATTGAGAGAGAGGGAGAGAGAGGGAAGAGGGGAGGAGGGAGGGAGAGGTAGAGATGGAGAGAAGGATATAGAGAGAAGTATATAGGGAAGGAGAGATAGTGAGGGAGAAGTAGACAAAGAGAATGGTGAGATAAAGAGTAGAGAGGAAAGAAGAGAGTGGGAGAAAGATAGAGAGAGAGGAGGAGGAGGACAGTTAGGAGATTGAGAGAGAGGGAAGGAGGAAGGGAGATGTAGAGATTGAGAGAAAGAGATAGAGATATGTATATATAGGGTTCAGGAGAGATATAGAAGGGAGAGGAGGGAGGGAGAATTAGAGAGATAGATATAGAGAAAGGAGGGAGGGAAGTAAGATAGAGAGAATGAGAGATGGAGAGAGGGGAAGGAGGAAGGTGGAGAGATTAAGAGAGAGAAGGGAGGGAGAGAGAGTGAGGTAGAGAGGGATAGGTTTGATAGAGAGAAGTAGAGAGGGAAGGTGGGTGGGGAGGAAGGAAGAGAGAGGTGATATATATAGAGAGAGAATTAAAGAGGTAAGGAGGGAGAGAGTGAGAGATATTGATGAGATAGAGAGAAGTATATAGGGAAGGAGAGAGAGAGGATGAAGGTGGGGAGATTGAGAGAGAGGGGAAGAGAGAAGGAAGGAGGGTGGGAGAGGGAGATATGGAGAGAGAGATAAAGAAGTATATAGGGAACGAGAGATAAAGAAGAAGTAGAGAGAGAGGGAGAGAGAGAATGATGCAATAGAGAGTAGAGAGGGAAGGAGAGAGTTAGAGATCAAGATGGGCGAGGGAGGGAGAGAGTGTGCAAGAGAGAAACACAAAGTGAAGGAGGAAGGTTGGGAGATTGAGAGGGAGAGAGGGAGGGAGAGAGAGAGGGAATGTGGGAGGGAGAGGTAGAGATGGAGAGGGAGATCTAGAGAGAAGTATATAGGGAAGGAGAGATAGAGAGGGGGAGGAGGGAGGGAGGGAGAAGTGGAGAGAGAGAGGGAGAGGTAGGGAGGGAGAGAGAGGTGAGATAGAGAGAGGGATGGAGAGAGATAGAGAGAAGTATAAAGGGAAGGAGGGAGGGACAGAGGGAGAGAAAAGTGTGATAGAGAGAATGAGAGAGAGAGGGGGGAAGGAGGAAGGATGAGAGATTGAGAGAGAGAAGGGAGGGTGAGAGATAGGAAGAGAGGGATAGGTTAGATAGAGAGAAGTAGAGAGGGAAGGTGGGTGGGATGTAAGAAGAGAGAGAGGGAAGGAGGAAGGTGGAGAGATTGAGAGAGAAGGGAGAGAGAGGTAGAGGGATAGGTTAGATAGAGTGAATTAGAGATGGAAGGTGGGTGGGAGGAAGAGAGAGAGGGGGGAGATAGAGAGGGAAGGAGGGAAGGAGGAATAGAGGGAGGGATGGAGGGAGAGAGAGAGGTGAGATAGATAGAAGTATAGAGGAAAGGAGAGAGTGTGAGAGAGAGGTCTAGAGCATAAAGGATAAACAATGATTGAGAAAGAGCGAGAAAGATGATACAACTTGTTGATTACTAAAATTTGACCTCCTGATTATTGATATTTGACATGCTGATTAATGAAATTTGGTTGTCTAAAAAATTGTAAGATCTTCAAAAAACTAGAATTTGAATTATAACTCCTAGAGATCTGAAACCGCTCTCAAACATCCTGAAACTATATACATGAAATATAGCATGAAGTATAAGAAAGTAAATTTCCATATCTAAATGTCAACTTAAATGTTTATTTCATGTATATAGTTTCCCTAAAAGATAAAAAGAAGAAAGAGACAAGAAGAAGAGAAGAAAAAAAATTCAATGTAGACCAAAACACAAGCGCATTATTAACGTGCTCGTGTTTTGGAGATGTTTTTCAAATTTCAAAAAATGCACATTTTTTGAACTCAAAATGCATGCATTTTTTGAAATTTAAACCATAATGCAAGCATGTTATAACGAGCTCACGTTATGGCTTGGTAATGACCGAGCCTAGGCTTGGTCACTACCAACCCATAACACAAGTGAATTTTACTATAACACGCTCACGTTTTTGCTATTTCAGGATGAAAAAGTAAATTGGCGACTTTTTGGCCCCCCATATTTTTGCACTTACCCTTGAACCCTAAAATTTAATTCATTGTTATACCTTGCAAAGACATTGTACTATTGTGCAAAGGCATTGAATTGTTAGACAAAAGCACCTGATTATCTACCTTCAAAA
This sequence comes from Sequoia sempervirens, assembly GCA_007258455.2. Lineage (NCBI taxonomy): Eukaryota > Viridiplantae > Streptophyta > Pinopsida > Cupressales > Cupressaceae > Sequoia > Sequoia sempervirens. The sequence continues at coordinate 7,191 of VDFB02376882.1, forward strand.
GTGTTTCTCCTTTGAAAAATAATCACCCTACCTTCAAAGACGTTAGATTGTACCTGTAACAAAATAGAAAGGATTAGAACAAAAGTGTCGTGTATTTGCAAAGGTGTCACCCTTTGATTTGAATAAGTGTTGATCTTCGCAAATACATTTCCCTATGAGTTACAGAGGCGTTGGACTACCTTGTAACCTCCAATGATTGAAAAAGCTCAAAAAAATAGTTAGAATAGGGACGTGGTCCCATTGAGCGTGCCAAAATGTAAGTATGTTACTCAATTGATCAAATAAGACTGAAATAAGGAAAATAGGTAAGCAATTAACCAAGTTGAGAGCCACACTTTAATGAAATTTAGTAAACATTGCTAAAATGATTCAATTAACATGAAAGAAATCTAGATTCTAAACAATTGAATATACTAGCAAGCAAACCTCCAATCCAATTATGGATTGAGTACAAATTTGGAGTGATGTGGATGTGTATTGCTCAAATTTTCCTAATCCATGTTATTGCAAAAGATTGATTGATGAATGAGGATGGTTCCAAAAAAGAGGGGTTCTCAAATTGCTCAAAGGTGAGTAATAAATTTAAGAGAGTAAGTTTTCATAAAGGGTTGTGAATCATTTTTCATGTAAAAGGGCCTGGATTTATAGATTTTTGCAATAGTATTCAATGGTGGGGATTCAAAATGCAAATCAAGGGATGAAATTGAATTGAGGATGTGAGTGTGGATCAATGGATGGATCAAAGGTCCATAATCCATGAAGGCATGAATCAAACATTTAATCAAAGGTCCATAATCCACAAGGATTCAACAAATCTCTTAATTTTAGGAATTATGTTGGAGATATTATTCATGTGGAGGGAAGAATTTGAATTTGAAAAGGGGATATTTCATGAGAATATTTTGTATGCAAGTTGGAGGATTGGAAAAATAATTAGTTGATTAAACAATTTAAGAAAATTGTTTAATTGTGGAAGTTAGAAGAATTAGGATCTTTAATTAAATAATTGTGAATTATTTAATCAAAGAGGGAATATGGAATTTAATTAAATTTAATTTGACATTATTTAATCAAAAGAGTAGAAAGTAGGAGAAAAAGGTGAATTTAACTAAACAATTGGGCATTATTTAATTAAATGGATGAAATAGGTGAATTATGAGAGAAATGGTGTTAGTAAGCGAAATCAAGGTGTCATATGTACTTAGGACATTTTCAGGTGTCTACAATATTTTATTGCAAGAAGATGAAATAAAATTGATACTTTTCTTAAAGTTATTATACCTTCTCTTCATTCCAGTACACTCCTAGAGATGATGCATTAGTGAATGATGAATCTCCTCTCACATCGGATCCTCCAAGGATAGATGTTGAGCATATTCCTTCAAATAATTCTTCCTCAAGTTGTGATGAATCTGTTAATGTGATTATAATCTTTATTGCCCCTGAAAGGTTTAAGAGACCAACCATTTATGTGACTCTGACTCATCCTTCTCTGAAGAGAGTCTATTTTATTTTTGGTGTTCCATTTAATAGCGATTCTCCAAATTTTTATACATAGTTTACACAATTTAAATCTTTTTCTTATAATACAATAGCTCATACTTATAATACTAGAAGGAATAAACTAAATTTTTATCAACCTGCTTCTCTTCCACCTTCTCAACCTATTCTTCCATTTTCTCCTAAGTCTATGTCTCAATCTCAAGTAGAGTATGATCTTATAGAGAAACTTCATGTTACTCCTGCCAAGATCTCTATCTGGGATCTTCTTCAAACTTCTCTTTATCATGGTATGCTTCAAGAGGCTCTATAGAATATCCTTGTGCCATCTTCTACTATACCAAGTGATGTGAATGCTTTATTGTATTGTATGTTCTCTAATACTTCAGACATGACATTATATCATAATAAACTTCCACCTTATGAAGTAAAAAATCAGGTTGATCCATTTATGACGGTTCCATTCATAAATAATATTAGTATTAGATGCACTTTGTTTGATACCGATTTGACACTCAATATTTGCAATATCAATATTTTACCTAAAACAAAAAATTATCCTAATTCACTTGCAACTTCATCTCTATTCATTAGTGTGTTTGATAATGTTAGTCAACAAGCTCTAGGTACAACAATACTACCTTTGCAACTTGGACCCATTACTTTACTCACCCTAGTACATGTAATGCTAGGTCCTTTATCCTACAATCTTCTTCTCAATAGATCATGGATTCATGTTATGGGTGCAATCCCATCTACCTTACATAAATATACCAAATTCCTTCATAATAATCAAGTAGTTACAATAAAGGCAATCCTGAGTCCCTTTACTATTATCAAAAGGTTTTAGTAGATTAGACTTTGAGTTGTACTACTTTTAAAAATTTAATTCCTTCATTATCTTCAAACATTGTTACACAACCATTAGTTCCTAATTTCAATGATGGTGCCAACTCACTTTCTTCTCAATAAAATGTATGTCTCAGTGATGATTGGGATTCCTTATATACTTAATAGAATCCTTCATTGGAGGTTGTATAAAGTCAACCCTATCCACCTTGATATCCCAAAAATATTATTCACATCTACTATCGAAGATGATTATTATTCTGTACTGTGGGATGATGTGAACAACAATTGTAATGTCCTTAATGTTGATCCTCCCCATTTTAAGGAGTTACAATCATGTTATAGTTTAGGATTCAATATTCTTTCTCAGCATGGATATAAAGGAAATGGTCTTGGGCACATGGAACAAATAATTAAGGTCCCTGTGGAACCAACACCACACTCTTCTACAGTGGGTATAGGTTACAAAAATTCTCCCTTGTGTACATCCCATCCATTATCTGATGTCCCTATGTTTTCTTATTGTGAGAAATAAAAAATTTCTTCACGAGAAAGGATTTCTTCTTGCTCCTCATTCTTTATCTAAATAAGAGCATATCCTATCAAGGCTTCTCAAATCCCACTCTAGTACTCTTCATCCTCCTACACATAAGAAATTCCATAAACATGATCAAACAAAATTTCTTTCTATGCATATCATCAAGTTCTTGGTCATTCCATTAGTGAATATTAAGGCTTAAAGGACAAAATACAACTACTTGATTTGGTGCCATCACTCTTTCATCTATTGATGCACCTACCTTTTCTTCACATGCCAAGTGATATCAAGGTTTACCTCTATCTTGTTCATTCTAAATTATAAACCTTCTATTGTATTGCTCCTCATTATGTGGCACTTGTAGCTTTCAATATTTTCTCATTGCCATTCATGGTGGTAAAATCTTATGTGCAACCTTACCCTTTGTCTATGGTAGCAACACAATAGTCTCTGGCATGATTATCCTCACCTATACACTAGGGGCAAGGGCAACTTGATTTTTGTGGTGTGAATCCTTCTTGAGGGTCCCCTCTCTTCTATAATCTTCTTGCTTGTGTATTCTTATGCATTCACCTTGTCTACTTTTTCCCATTATGGTGATTATCTATTTTTTACCCATTGTGGAAATTGTCTATTTTCATTGGCTATGGTGATTGCCTCTTTTTTGATAGGGATTTTCCTCCATAGCATGGTTGGTTTCTATCACACGTTGGTAGCAACTTTCCTCCATAGCGGGGTTGGTTCTACCACCATGTCCAGTAGTGGCTTTCCTCCATAGTGGGGTTTGTTCTACCAAACATCTTATTTGATAGTGGCTTTCCTCCACAATGGGGTTGATTCTAATAATCTATGATCACCTAGCATAACACAACCTGCTAGACTGTGATTTGTCTTTTTAATCATTATCATTTGTATGACCCCTAGCAACACAATAAGCTAGTGCCCGAGTCATGTAGTCTCATCAAAATTGGTTTCTTCCTTCTTATTTGGATACATTCCTTCCTTGAGGCAATCAATCCTTACATTCTTCTCTTCATTTAATAATTATTCTATGTTTTATTTCTTGTTATTTTGGGAATGATGCATAGTACTGAGACAACCTCTTGCATTGAGCTCTCTTTTACTTTTTTGACTAAAATTTTTTAGTTTGTTTGTTATGTACCTTTGCGTATGTGTTATCCATGTTTTTTGTTTTTAAATATTTATATGTTCATCATGTTCTAACCCTGTGATTTGGTATCTTTTTATTTTCTATCCTTTTTGTTATGTGTAAATCTTTCTTGTCTAATACATTTTCTTTGTAGGTCTTCACCTTAGGGGCATGCTTCCTTGGTTTGAAGAGCTATATGATTCCTCTCTAATATCCTTTTGGTATCATGATGCTATTTATTTTTAGTAGCTTTACTTTAGTGTGCATATTCATGTAGATTCATAAGCCCATTAAAGTGGGGGCAAAATGTAGTATCAAAAGTTACATACACTAAAATTTTTTCCTACACTTTTGTATCCACTTTAGTGTCCACTCCCTTAGTATTTATGTAGGCTCATCTTAGCCCTTACATTAGCCTTTTTCCCCATAGGATGCTCAAGATCCCTTTTCAGTAGCTATCTTTTTTATGTCAGTTTTGTGTTATACTTGTGTTTTCTTTGTTTCCTACCATTTCTTTAACATGATTTATTTGGACACTAGCACCTCGCATGGAAATCTGTGTGTTTTGCTAGCATCCTGCAACATTTTAACATTCACAGGCCATTTATGAGCATTTTTCCACTTGTCACCTACCTAGGTTAGTGGAAATGGATCGAAACAATTTGAAATGGCTCGACAACCTCCTTTTCCTCCTCTTCTCTCTTTTAAATCTCTCTTTTCTCTCTTTTATTTCTCTCTTGGATCTCTCTAGGTTTTCTCTTGGGCATTCTCTCTTTTCTTTCTCCCTGAATCTACTTCTCTCAAGGTTGCACATCTCTCTACAACTTGTTACAACTATCACAACCCTATTTAATTCTTAACTTATGTCACTCTATTATATATTATTTTATGTGTACTCCAATAATTATTCATTGGGTACCTTATGTATGGAATTAAAGTATTAAGTGTATATAATGTTGATGTATGCAATATAATTTGGATATATATAAGTTAACATATGTTATTTCCAACTGTATGTATAGCTTGACATTATCATTATACTTGGATATGAATTCATGATAGAAGATAAATGATTTTCCAATACATAGAGTTGTATAGTAAGTTTTATTGTTTTAAGAGTGTAAATATAGATGAACAAAAGTAAACATAATGCTTAGGTAGAAATTAAATTGAATCAACTTTTCTATTTTGAGTACCATGAATCAATGCTGAATAAAATATCTAAATTTATTAGACCAACTCAAGGTTGAAGTATGCTAAGATAATGGTATCTAATTTGATAGATTATACGTTATAAAACTAGTCTGTTGGTCTATGCATTTTATTGTGTTGATGATCATTTCAGATGACTCAAGAAAGAGATTGTAGTGTCATAAATTGATGATTCATATTTGAATGTGAATTATAAATAAAGAAAAGTAATTGGTTAACATGTTGTTATGGATGTATTCATTGATTCATAATAATATATTTTGAGGTTGAATGCTAATTGGAATTCGATTTTAATTGGAGGATATAAATGATCTACATGGAATATGACAAATTCACTGCTAGCAATTCACCAATGGAAAATTCACCCCCAACAATTCACTGTGGAAAAATTCACCGCCATGACAAATGCAAATTTACCATCAAGTAAAATTTACCACCAACAATTCTCCGTGGAACATTAATATATTAAAAAATCAAAGTTTTCAAAATATATATTAAATTTTTTTAATGCAGTTAATTTTCCGTGGGATGGATTGCTGGTGGTCGAAAAAAAAGATTTTTACACTTGGTACCTAGATTTGGCTTAAGCATGAACGTTGAGGGAGTATGGTGGAATTGATCTTGGAGCCATCTCAATGGGTCATCAAGAAGGACGTAGGCCGACTGGTAGGAAGATTAGGCATGAAGGCCTTTCTTCACTATTTTTGGTACAAGATTCACCACATTATGCCTTCTTAAAGGCGTTAAAAAGTTATACTTTTAAAAGGAATGGGAATTTAAATAAAAAATGACCCAAAAGACCATTACCATATTCACGCATATACCGGTATGTTATTCTGGTATGTTCCTCTTCTTGGTATTTTTCTAGGCACGCCTCTTTAAATGGAGGTTTTATCACTAAAGGAGGGGGGCTGGAGAACTACCTATTTCGATCATTTTCTCCAATGTAAATATATATGTCAGGGAAAACAATTAGGAAGAAGCAAGATATTGGTGGATCGTTCACAAATATTGATAATGCAACTTCCTGGCTACATCATCCGTACCCAGTAGGAGTTTGGACGATGGCCACCCCCAGTAAGTCAGTTAACCTCTTTATTTTCTTCTATTTCATAAAATATTGTTCGAATCATTCTAGATGGATATTTGTAGTTTAGAAGGGACAAAATCAGATCAGAATCATATTCGAAACCTGTAAGAGGGATTAGAAATTGCAATCAAGTTCTTTACCCTGCCACTTCGATGTTACTAATCATGACTGAACTTTGTTGATTTCGGCGCTGTGCATTATATGTTCACTATCATGTACTAGTTGCCTTATTTTAGTTAACACTGCATTGAATTGTAATCTGTACAAGCCACCCATTTGAAAATGAATAATATCATATTGGTATCGGTATATGGTAAATTCACTGTCAACAATTTACCATCGGAAAATTCACCACCATGACAAATTCATCATAAGTAAAATTCACCACTAGCAATTCACCACTGCGAAAAAATTAATGCAAACTTCTAATGCAATGATTTTTCCACGGCCGTGAATTGTTGGTGGTGAATTTTCCTTGAGCTGAATTTGTCATTTTCCTGCCGTGAATTGTAGGCAGTGAATTTTTTATAGATAAATTACTGACGGTGAATTTCCTAGAACCATTGGTATCAATACAGTAAACAGACATCAGAGTGTGGGCATGCACAAAAGAACTGCTTATGGATTTATAGTCATTAATACTTTTAAAAACTGAAATTAACTTGCAGTTGCACTCGATATGCAGACTGTAGCATCTTGTAATCCTAAGTATTGCAGTCTTCTAGGAATCCACATTTTTGTATGCACATATTCTGGAGTGGTTGTAACTTGTAACCATAACATATGACAAACTCCTTCATTCATTGCGCCTTGATAGATGTCCATATCACAAATCCATATGTTCTTATTGCGATATCACCGCAACCATTCAAATACTTTCCTTCAAATATTATGTGAACATAAACACATGGCTTGTCTATGATTCCACATTTGCATACAGTTCTGTTAGGTCGATTGCAGTATGCTTTGATGAATGTCCGTAATCATACTCCGATGAGTAGTTAATGTCGCAAGATCTGGTTTTACAACTGTCAGTAAATTTATATAAATGTTCTACAGCCTTTTCAGCAAAACCATTTATTTTGCATTTTCTTGAAATTATTTTAGGCCGAGAATCCTTCAACATTAGTGGCATTCTACCATGCAATTTCCCCGTCCTGTATATACCAAGACAATTGTAATGCATATTTTGTGATTAATTTCACTCGAAGAGTCAACTTTTTCGAATCTCGCAGAACAGCTGAGGGACTATCAGATTCGATCCCAGCGTAAATGGGCTTCTCTAACTTTCTTCTCCACAATAGCCCAAATAACATGTGGGTATGTAAGAAACTGATTGAGTCACTCTTAGTTACCAAAAAGTTAAGTTATTTTCAGTAAGATTGTGTGTATCTTTTAGCACAGTGTTAGTATAGATTCATTTGTTGTTACTATTGTAAAGCTATTTTTGGTTGAATTGTCATTACTAGAAGATATAGATAGGGCTTCTACTGGTTTTTTCATGGGTTGGCTAATTAATGTTGTCACACATCACCGTTATCTTGAATTGTCCTGTGAAAAATAACATTTGAATAGTTCCTCTTTAGTGTTATATTTTCCTTCAAATGATGTTCGGATTTATCGGAGTATGCAATTTGATCTTGTTTGGTTGGGCATTTTTGTGCACATAATAAATATTTATGTAAGCATTTCTATGCTTCTTATTTTTTTAGTTATTCTTATCATATATTGATATATGAGTATATCAAAATGAATAGTTAGATAAAAGATCTAATTTTAACCTTTATTTTTGTTAGGATGTGTATATGAAACCTTCTTTTCCCAACTCTTTGTAAGTTCTCCAATGTTAAATAATTAATAGCACACGATACCAAGTTTTTATATATATATATCTTTGTATGGAAATGAGATTATGAAAATGAATGTATTTATTTCAACTTTTTTGTATTGATGTTATTAATTTACTTGGATAATAATTTAGCAATTTGACATGAAACCTATCTAGCCTTGAGATCATTGGATTTTGATATGAATAATATATCTTATTGTATTATGATTGAGATAATTAACATATGTCATGCTTGTTTGGTCTTTGGGGGTAAATAAAAGTTGATTATAGTTATGACATTGTTCTAATTTTTATCTGACTCTAAATCCTTCTTGTTGAGAGGTTAGCTAATACCCTTGGTTATGGTTAGTGCAAATTATGATACTTTAGGTTTTACCTTTTAATGAACTTGTTTTGAAGATTAAAAGATAAGTGTAAGAGTACTTCTTTGATCATTACTTACTCCACTCAATATGTGGTTGACACTCACCACTAAATAAGTGGAAGAGTATATGTTCATTATGTTATTATTTTAAATTCATAATCCCACTAAATAAGTCGAATAATACTCACCACTGGATAAGTGGAGGTGTATATGTTCATTATGTTATTATTTTAGTTTTCTAACCCCACTGAATAAGTGGAATATCATTCACTGCTAGACAAGTGGAAGTGTATATGTTCATTATGTTATTCTTTTAGTTTTCTAACCCCACTAAATAAGTGGAAAATAACTCACCACTAGACAATTGGAAGAGTATATGTTCATTGTGTTATCATTTTAGATTCCTAACCCCACTGAATAAGTGGAAGAGTATGCTTTCATGTTATTATCTTAACTCAACTCAATACGTGATGTTGTATTTTATTCTTAAACTTTATCATTAATCTTAGATTGGAATTAGACCTTCATCATATGATCTCACCTCACCATTATGGATCTTGGTGATCAAATAATGGGTTTTACTCCAATGGTTGTTAATTGAAACTTTTATTTATAGATGTATTAAATCTAGATATCACATATTGTTAGAACTATGGAAAAGTGTGAATTATGCTATTTAAATTTATCATTAAACTTAAATTGGAATTAGGCCTTCATTGTATGCCCTCACCTCGCTGTCATGGATCTTGGTGATAAAAAATGGGGTTTAATCCAATGGTTATTAATTGATACTTTTATTGATGGATGTATTAAATCTAGATATCTCACATATTTTTAGAATTATGGAACAAGTGTGAATTATGTTATTTAAAGTTATCATTAATCTTAGATTAGAACTCAACCCTCATTGTATTCTTTCACCTCACCATCAAGGATCTTGGTGATAAAAAAATGAGGTTCAATCCAATGATTATTAGATGATTTCTTTATATGATGTTAAATACTTTGAATTTATATATATCATCTAATGTTAGATTTTGGAAAGTTATGAATTATATTACTCTATTCTTAAATTTTATCATTGGAGTTAATCCTTCGTCATATGCTCTCATCTTGCCATCATGGATCTTGGTGATTAGAAAACAGGGTTCAGTCTAAAGATTATTAGATGATTTCCTTACTTGATGTTAAAGATACTTTGAATTTAGATATTTCACCTAATAAATTAGATTATGGGAAAGTTGTAAATTATATTACTTTATTATTAAATTTTATCATTGAAGTTAAACTTTCGTCGCATGCTCTCACCTCGCCATCATGGACCTTGGTGATAAAAAAAATGGGGTTCAAACCAATGATTATTAGATGATTCCCTTATTTGATATTAGGTACTTTGAATCTAGACTATGGAAAAATTTGTGTGCACCTAAGTGGGTGGTAATTGATGAAGAACTGTCTAGGCGAGTCAAACCCTAGAAATGGTTGCATACCAACTTGCACAGTTTCTTCAATTGTTTAATGTCTTACTATTGTGAGAAATTTGAACCTAATTATTGGTCATCAAGTATGTTCTATTTTAATGTCCAGTTGTTGAACTACGAAACCTTTGCGAGTACATAGGTAAGGCCATTAGTGATGAGCCCTCGAGGCATGTAGATTTGGCCTTAGGCCTTATTCTCTTGTGATTATTTGGAAGAAAATTATTGTGATTTGTTCATATGATTGTGGTTGAATTTGGAATTTGGGTTGTGCCATTAGTTATGCATTTACTTGAAGGTTTCATTTAATTAATTAATTTTGAGCTGAACTTACTTTCATTCATGAGATCATTTATGTATCATTAAATAAAGATCAAATTGATTCATTGTATAATTAAAGATTATAACAAAATTCCTTGGGTGGAAATCCCTATCATAATGTTTGAGTTAAATATGTCATTTGTATACTTGAAAGGAATCCTAGTTGGATTCGCTTGAATCCTTGAGGCTTTAGGCTGAATTACGAGGTGAGACTGAAGCTAATTAATTTTAAATATGTTCTTAAAGATGGCAACCTTGATGCACTTCTAATAGGGAATTGTAGTCTTTAGAGGGTGACTCAAGACCTAGATGGTCCCAATGAGTCTGTCTTTGGCCAAAGCATGTCCCTATCCTTTATGGATAGATGACAACATCATTTGGGTAGTTTCCTATCCCGTATGGATATATAAACTCTTGTCCTGCATGGATAGATGCCTAACCATATGGTTTGATGCCTCTCCTAGATGGATAGATGTCTACCTAGTGTGGATAGAGAACTTGAGTATACATTTAAACAAAAATGCAATAAATATTTTTAATCATGAAGGAAAAGAAAAAAAATTTGGAGGAAATTTTTTGGGGTAATTGCTTATGAGTTGTTACAACAACCATCTCAAGCTCTCACAATATTCTTCATAACTCCCTTGGTTCTCACAACCCTCTCTCTCTCTCTCTCTAGCTTCCTCAAGCCTTGTTGATAACATCTACTCATCTTACGTCTTTGAGTGTCTTGGGATTTATCACATCCCCTGTATATGAATCTTTCATCTCGTTTATTTATCTTTTGATCCATCTATCTATCTATATTTGGAGGTGAAAACACCAAAATAGAGGATTGAGTAAGGAAAACCCCTAAACAGCCCAAACATTTTCCTCAATATTATGTGTATAGGTATTGAAGATGTTTTGTTACTAGAGGCTTCATCTCTTGTGAGTGCTATATTTTTTCTTTCATTTCATTATTTATATTTCACTTAGTTTATTTTACTTTAGTCTCTATTTTTCTCTATTATTTTCTTATGTTTCAAGAGTTCCTAGCAATCAAAGTTGATAGTAATCACTTAGTTGCTTTTGGGATATTCTTAGTTTTTGATCCATCTAAGATGCCAGCATGCCACGGGGACATCCACATGTCACACTATGTACAAAAGACCTATGTAACCTGCTCTTTCTATTTTTGAAACTCTCACCTCTTAATTCTGCATAAAACATAAATAAGAAATCTCCATCATTTTATCCCATCACCTAAGCTATGTTCTTTGAGGTAGTTGAGGGTTATTTTCTCCTTGGGACCCGATCATATCAAGAGGGTAGAAAATCTCCTCCTCTAAAATTTTGAAGGGCTCTAATGAATTGGTGTTAAACTTCAATGCCGGATTTAATAGGTTGTTAAATAAAATTCCACCATACATGAAGCCTAATGAGTCTATGTGCCTTGTTCTAAACTGTAATGCATATGATCCAAAGATTATTTATGAATTGAGAGATAAGAACCACCAATCATTGAGAGGTACATTCAATATTGCAACTTATATTTAAAATAATTGAATGACTTCTAGAAAAGTAAACAAAAGAGATGAAGTGAAAATCTTAAAGAACCCTAAAGGACATCAAAGTAAAGTTGCATGCTCCAAAGAAAAACTTGAAAAGGTATTGAGTGTCTTGAAAGATCTAAGCTATAAGGTAGCAAAGAATGATAAATGTATTTCTTAGGATAAACCCAATTATTAAAGGAAGGAGAGAATTCCTATATTACCTGACCAACCTTACAATACAAATTGGCACAATGGTAAACCTATTCAAAATAAGCAAAGGATGATGCTAAACAAAGAAACTCATGATCCTCTAAAGAGGAATAATTCTAATTTTGTAGAAGATACACCTTGGTGTATACCTTTCTAGCTACCTCACTCTCCTTAGCGATGTAGGGTTGCTCAATCGTGCCTTGAATAACTTCATGTTTCATGTGATGGTTATGATAGCCCACAAGATGAAGAACATGATGTAAATACACTGTCAACCATATTTAACCCAACAATTAATGATTAATCTTCAAATGAAGGATGTTTAT
>VDFB02376883.1:0-24121 GCA_007258455.2 Sequoia sempervirens
GCCATCAAAAGCATTTCCTAGGCCATACTTGGGTTGTCCAGCGGAGTTAGAAGGGGCTGCCATCAGAAACAAAGAAGGGGCTTGGGATTTGATATGCTTGACAGGCTTAGCTGAGGGTTTGCTATAAATTGAGGCGAACAGAAACCAGGAAAATATATTTCTGGGTTAATGCAGAAATGCTTGAGAAGCAAAAGGGTAATCTAATGGTAGTGAGAGGATGCAGCGAAGACGGAGATGTATAAAAATAAAGAAGAAAGTAGCGAGCAACAGGCGTAGCAGAGAATGAGCGGATAACATTTGTTGGGGGAAAACGCAGGGAAGCAGGGGAGACGCATCTTTTATATCTCTTTCACCGACTTAGCCCACTAAACCATGTGAATGGGCGGGCAAGTGCAGCGTATGAAAATGAAGAGGAGGAGAAGTGGGGTCATGTTGAATGCTCAGTACAAGGTAAAAAGTCTAGGTAAGCAAACGTGTAGCATGGATAGATGTGGTTTATGGACGAAAGCGGGTTCACAAGCATCTTCACCGTGTGAAAGCTCTCCTCAAAAGTCAAAGTCTTATAGAAATTAGAATTTAAGAACATAGAAATAAATCCTAGAGTCCTTTTCCTCCATTTACTTTTATTCATTTCATCATTAGTGTTCTAGTATTTAAATTGTTTTATTTAGTGAAAAGAAACTTATTTATATAGTTTTTTAATTTATTGTTTTTTTACGTCGAAGGTGTATTCTTATTTGAGTTTTTGAAGTTATTTTTGTTTCTCAATGGCTACAAAACATGGAGGCGGTCTGCAAGTTTAGTTATCGACAACCGTTGATCTTTTAAAGGGAGGTAAGTAGGTTGGCATAGTAAAAATATGTAGTCAATCAATTCCACTTGCATTTAATTCATCATTTGGCGATGTAAATATCAATCTACCAGTCGACCATTCATCCTTTGGCGATTAAATTCTTCACGTCACGCCGAACTACTTATTGCATTTAATTATGGCTCGCATTTGGCAATGTAAATATCTAAAATTGCACTAATGCATTTACTATCACTTGACAGTCACCATATGTGGACGATAGGTATGCCTTTCATGATAAAATATTTGCTTCTTCATTAGGGCTTTGTACTTGTCTTCCGACAAGCTCTCCACATTTTCCTCCTCGGCACCATTGACACCATTTCTACAGAATCTTGAGGTAAGACACTTCTCGTTTCACTACGGGTTTTTGGCAATTTTTACGCTTTACCTAGTTCTAAAATTAGTGTTTTTTTATGTGCACGCAGGTGGGCGTCATAATATTGTTCCAAAAAACTCTGCACCTTTTTCACCCTAGCATCATTGACATAAAACACAATTAGTGCAGAATCTTGAGGTAAGTCCCTTTCCCTTGCTTCAAAGAACTTTCTACGAAACCTATACATCGGTGGATTTTTGTTTATTTGTGCAGAATATTTCGTTGGTGCATTTTTTCAAACACATTTTCTACATCATGAGCCAACTTGATTAGTGTTTCAGAAGGAGAGGAGAAAAAACACAAATTTAGTGTTGCATTGATATGAGCGCAACATAGATGTCAATATGCTTTTACAACTCGCCTCGTTCATAGAAGGAACCCTGACAAAACTCAACCTCTCATCATTTTTTGCCAGATTTTTCAGCTATTTTAGCACATTTTTATTGCTTTCCTTGCTGATATTGGTTTTTGCTCCTCCAAACTTTACCTCGCTATTATTGACCTTTCACTTCTCCAATTTGGCAAGCTACAACCTAAAAATAAGGTTTCAACGAGGGTTCTTGAAATTCTTCTTACTGTTAAGAACATAATTATGATCATATCCTCTAGGAAGTTCATTTATCTTGCCCCAACAGTAGCTTCTTGGGTAAAATCCAAAGGGATTCCTTTCACAGGCAAGATCTAGCTTGTGGGAATAAGGGCCTTATCAGTAGGAGTATATTTTAAGGTCAATAGTTTCATAGTATGTTTCCACTGCTATGGCCTACAAGGTTCCAGTAAGTATGCTAGGCTAGGTTTACAGACATAGGCTTATTCTTAGCCACTACCACAATATCAAGCTTCAATTTATTGTATCCAAGTGTATATGTGGTAGATACATCAAGATCGCCTAGAATTCATGTACTTACACCAAACATAGACTAAATGTCAACATAAACTTCATTCTTTTGAACACCCATTGTATTATGAACTTCAACATCTTGTTGTAAACTTGGACTTATCAACACCCATTGTATTATAAATTCATAAACATGAGTTTTTAAAAGATATTGTTTTATTAGCTTCAAATATCCATCATAAAGTCGAATATTTTAGAGCACCCACTTTATTATTAAGGTTTTGATCTATACTTTTTAAGTTTGTTTTACCTAGAGTGCCCACTGTATATTTTCCCCATTTCTTTTCTTTGGAAATCCATAACACCTTGTCAAAGCCCCTGATTCCTCCTGTGAAACCTCACGCAAATTATTCAAACAAAAAATTAATTTATCGTAACAAAAATGTTTTCTCCAACCAAATTCACATGAAACAAAATATAAACAACTGGGGTGGTGGGCCTAGCTCGATTGGCTAAAGCATCCTATTGCAGGCAAGAGGTCATGAGGTCTAGTCTCTCCACCATCCCCGTGGTACCGGAGGGCATTTCGCACCAGCGCCATCGGTCACGTGAAAAAAGTTTACAGGCGCATTGTAGTTTATAGGGGGACAGATACCCAACTAATTCCTGCAATCTAAAAAAATAAAAAAATATAAACAACCATTCAAACTATGTTATTTCCAATTGAATACACCACACCCACTGTTATTTGTATGAATAACACTTTTTTATAGCTTTCACAGTTTTCTCACCTATTCAAAGTTTATAGTGGAACAAAATATTTTAGTTATTCGAAGTTTATAGTGAACCATGTCTTTCATCTTCAGGGAATCGTCCCTCCAAAACAAAATATGGAATAGGGCAATGGCTATTCCATATTTGTACCTCTAAATCAATGCTCAAACACTATGATATTAAAATATAATTCTAAAACTAGTCCAATTGACATCATTATACTTTCTCTCTTTTCATCTATGTGCAGCAACTTCTACTGACAATGTGCTTGTAAAACTTGTATCATCTTTCATTTCTTGAAATGCAAACAAATAGGCACATTTGACAATCCAATTTGTCGATCCTTTAGGGCGTACCCTTCCAATAAAGGTAGAAACTTTTACACTTACTATACTACTCGCTGTCACCTAAATGGCTTATCGATTGATCTCAAGTATTACACAAATATATGCAAACAAAATATACCATATCTTTCTCTACTTGATCTTCCACAGTCTTGGGTGTTTTATGAAAACTTAGGTCATGTCAAGAAATGTGACACATGTGCCTTTTCCCTTTGATATTTTAAATTCACTTAAATATTGGAATATACACTTGCAAACTCCAATAAATATTGTAATATATATGTCAACATGTTCTTTTTCTAAATTTTGATAGCAGGTGCATATACTTTTTATGTGATTCTTCAGCATGTTCATGTCAAACTAAGTGATGTCATATTATTTACATCTATGTTGTTAAATTTTTTATAATGTTATTTGTGTTTCCATAGCTTTTATGGTAAATTGTATTTACTTTCGAGTTAGATTTTTTTTCTCGTTCATTATTTACTACTTATATAATATTTTACCTAACTCATCTTAGGAGATGGCTAATACACCAAATACTATGCACACACCCTATGTCCCAGTGGTTTCCCAACCCATGGTGGCAAAGTCATGTGCTTTCGTCAATAGACCAGACAACCTTGGAATTGATGTTGCACATCTCGCTACTACTATAACAATTGCCAAAACATTGTCCATAAATTCAAGGTTGTTTGCCAACACATCACCCTCAGTAGAAGATGTGGACATTGAACAGGTTCAGGAGACACTTACCTCGTTCCAAAAGAGTTGCACTAAACTGGAGGGCCTTTGCACTTTTCTTAAGGAAATTTATTATGATCGCCAATACCAAAATGATGGAACACCCTCTCTAGTACACGCATATGAGGTGTACCTTCACAATATGTGATTGTTTACTTTAACTTGTTGCTATGTAACCTTTGTACAAATATGGATGTTTATAATCTTAGGCCAATTGAAAGGCCTATATTTTGATGCTATGTAGCTAGCATATACATATCCATGCACATAATATGTGCCCTCTTGTCTATATTACTCAATATATAAGTGTCCTACAAATTACTATCTTCATTATCTAACATGACTAGCAGGGTCTCTACTTTTATGCTATGTAATATATAATAAAACAATTAAAAAATTACTTGCTCTTTTCTAATTTATAATCAAGCATTTCCCTTTAATTTAATGCTATGATGTTGGAGTTAGTCCATACTTTTATGCTCTTCAAATTTACACTTGCATATCCTTTCGATTGAATGATATGTTGTTACAATTCAATGAATCTTAAATCATAGATCCCAACTTTCCTATTAATATGGATAGTTCACAACAAAATTTTGATGCTTATTTATGCTACCATAATAACAAACAAAAGACTAGCATAAACCCTTCTAATCTTAACTTATGGCACACAATGTTTTTTGAGGTTCTCCTTAATGTTATATTTAGGCATTGTTTATCCCTTCTACACATACTAAATGACCACTTACTTACAATTTATCGGTGTTATAATTCAAATAACCTACAAACGAAATAAGACCCAAAACGTCCACCTTGTTGTTTGCCCCAACCCCAAATAATTCAACTATTTTCATACCTGAGTAAGATATTACTGTAATGTTTCCTGAATTCCTTAATTCCCTACACTCATTTTGCTTGCAGGGCAGTCACTTCCAGTGTCTTCCACATTGTCATGCTTGCATTAACTATAAATTCCATTGTTAGCATCCTTTCAAGCATGCCTGATGTAGATCCCTTTCTACAAGTTGCATCTATCGACACCATTGAACAACCTCAAACTATGCTTGTTAAGTATCATATACAATTGTCGGATGGGATGCACACACATCCTGCATTGCTACCCACCTAGTTCAATGAGCTTGTCTTGGAGGAGGCTTTATTCAAAGGTTCCATTGTTCACCTTAAAGAATACATTTGCAAAAAAAATCATAAATTCATGTATGTGCATAATTACCTTATTTTTTTAGTTCTTGTTGTTTAAGCATGTACATTTCATTCACTTTCGAATTGTCCTTTTCATTGTAGGGCTATCATAATCCATAGTTTGGAAATAATAACAAACAATGAATCAATGATTGGAACTCCAACTGCTATTCATCAAGCTACAATTTGTATGCCCTCTAGTAGCTCTCAAGGGTCATTCGCCACCACTCAAACTCCCAACACTTCACTTGATGACTTACATCATCGAGGGACAAGCACACTCTCACCCCATCCAAACCAAATCCCATTGCAACCTTAACCCCAAACCATAAGTAGTGGTCCATTGAGAGTCGTGCCTTGACTAAAAGTCCAATTCATGAGTTCAAAAATGCATGTAATGATGGGAAAGTCTTTGGGTTCAATTTCGTAGATAAAGCAGGGTCTGAGACACATGTTACCTACTTTAATGAGCTTGTAGACAGTTTCTACCATGTGATCGAGTTCAATAGTACTTATGTCATCTCAAATGGCTGCATCAAAGTCATGAACACAAAATATAGTAGTAGCACAAACCCTTATGAAATATTTCTCAACAACTCCTAAACCATAACTCCATCCACCTACGTAGACTCCACTATACCCACGCACAACTACCATATCAAAAGAATTGAATCATTAATTCCATTACCTATTAATTCCCTTGTAGATTTCATTGGTCTTCTTCTATCTCCCCTACATCAACCATACACAAGAGGGATGGCACCGAAACAATAAAATTAATATGTAAAAGCTACAAAATCCTTAGGACGTATCAAAAGTTAGCCCTTGCCACAAGAGTTAATTTAGGAAACCTTCGTTGAAAGCCTTCCTACAACCTAACACAATTATTTTACGATTAAAAGTGATTTGTATAACCTCATAGTCCTAGAAAATCTATAGATATTATCTTCCAACTTCACCTTTATAATCAATCCCAACTTGGTTGAAGCCTCAACATTACAGACTTGGTATGCCACTATAGGGATTTCCCAACCTTGTCTTTCCCTCTCGAAGAGGCAACTGTCGACCCAAAAATTTGAAACCCCAATTCCTATTTCAAGTATTGTGAAACCAAGTTCTCTTGAAAAAAAAAATGTTTATGTAAAGGCCACTATCACAAAGCTCCACTTAGACAACTTCTAATACCTATCATGCCCTCACATGGTGGAAAGAAAAAAGTGTAAGAAAAAGGTTCTCCAAATTACCACTAGAAGTGCATTTAGAAATTTTAAAATTACTGTCACGGAGATTTACCATGTGAATTTATCTACATGCTTAAGATGGACTTGCAAGATGGTATAGGTCATCTTCTTAATGTTACTACATTTGAAGAACCAGCGACAACATTGTTAGGAGTTTGTGCAGAAGATTTTCAATTCTTACTAGCAGAACCTAATGTTGCTAGCCAAATTTTAGACACTATTGTCAACTACGAGTTTTTACTAGCACTTACCACTGAAAAAAATGCTTTTGATGGGTGTGAAGCACAAAGCATTATTATTACAACTATTAAATGTGCTTAGCTTTTCTATTGCACTCTTTATAAGAACACTTCTTATGTCATGTGCAATTGTGCATATTTGTAAGCACGGCGAACAGTTACAAAAAACATATATACATATTTGCATTCTGCAATACGAAAAAACATATATACATATTTGCATATATACATGTTACATGCTTAATTTTCACATACAACTATTTTGTAAGCTTTTCCATTATTGAATTGCAAACCACTCTATTGTGTAAGCATCTCTGAAATTTACTCACACATTTTCGCATTAAATCACACATCTACTTGCACTATATGAGCATCAATACTTCAAGGTTTCCCTTTGTAAAGAATTATACTTCCAATTTTATTACCGTACTTCCAATTGCATTGGAAAACATTCTAGATATGTTCAATTTCATATCCATTTCAAGTTTCAAACATGCAATACTGTAAAAAACCTAAAATAAACATTTATTTATTCACAAATCTTGTTATTTCTTAAGATTCACAAAGCTTTACTTCTAGTCAATGTTATTGCTTGTTGCTCGATGTATTCAATTTTCACTTTAGTTTTATTTAAATTACTTTTCCCTTTTAGAAAAGTTACTTCTCCAAGCTTTTATGATGTTATTTCCATTATTGTTGCACCTTTTATGAAAACTTACAATGAAATACAATCTTGTTGTTTCGTAAGATTCCTAATGCTTTTCTTCCAGTTGATGTTATTGCCTACTACTCGATGTATTTAGCTTTAATTATATTACTTTTCCCTATTAGAAAAGTTACTTCTCCAGGATTTTATGATGTTATGCCCATTAATGTTGAACATTTTATGTAAACTTACATAAAATATTGAATGGATTTGGAAAATTCAAGATTGGAAGTTAAATGATCCCATTGTAACCAACAACAATGCATCTACTACCATGCAAGAAAAGATGCCATCAATAGAAGAAGACGAGAAAGAGCACAAAGCATCATTGATGGCACTTCCACATCTACACTCCACTCCTCCGTTGACCCCTTACCATATCCATCCACCTCCAAACTTTGCTCAAACCTTTTTTGCTGCTAGAAATTCCTTTTGTTATACACTAGATAGACTTGCAAACATGTCAAATTTTCTAGTTTGCATGGAACAATATCTAGGTATTAAAATAAAACAATTACATGGACTATCTACTTGTTACAAATGTGCGGTTGGAAAAAAAAGGCCATCACTTTTCAAAATGGAATAACATGGATCCTAGTGAGCAACCTCTATGTTTAAAAAAACTAACTCAAGTTGAAGAGATGCTAATAGCAAGGGTCATCCCAATCCTTCAAGTTACATATGTAAAGGGAGGCCAGCTAAAATATAGTGGGCACACTATTTGCTTTCCTCAAGATATTTCTACGATTACTACCCACTTGCCTAGACATATAGATGAATTAGACATCTTATTGGTTAATAAAAAAACATCGGCCAAAAAGACTATAGCTTCTACGTGAGTAGAGGAAGTGTGCACGAGGCACTGCATTTAAAACCTTGCACAACCCATACTACAGAAATGTGCAATCAAATGAGGCTACATTATCATGTCTACCAAGTGCTTCCACTAACATTATCGACCTCCTATATGCAACAACCACAATTACCTTCCCCGCATCTACAAGCTCTATGCAAACAGATGCTACAATCATCCACCTTTATGAAGAAGAAATTCATCCCATGACTTCCTTTGTAGCGAGCCTTCCACCAACATGTAGAGAAGTTGAATAATTGTGTTCTTTATTGCAACTAGATCAAGGCCACCCAACCTTGTCTATGGATTGTCCACTAATTTCGCCATCACTCATCAATGAGTAACCACTAAAGGATTGTTTGTTATGGCTTTCCCCACTTTGTTTCCAAAAGGAATAGCTACATTCAAACAAAAATGCATGCAAGAAGTTAAGTTACATGAAAATGCTCTCCACTTGCTCAAGTACTTTGATAATAGGGTGAAGCCACAATAGTGGTTTACAATTCAAGTGAGCAAGGAAAACTCACAAAAAATGACTCCAAAACAAACGACAAAAGTTGCAGGTTAAATGCCGAACCGAGGTTAAGTGAACCCCTTTAAATTTTGGCCGCCAAAAAAATAAAACAAATGCATAGCAAAGGGGGTTCGTTCGAACCCCCCTTGCCCCTCATCCCCCTCTTGAGACACAAAAAAAGTCTATTTTTTATGCTTCGAAGCTTGGGTTAAGGATGAAAATGGAGAAGTCTTCAGAAACCCTTCTGGAATCAAATAGTCCTTGGAATGAGCTATCCAACAAATATAATTTTTATATGTTTTGATTTTATTATGTGTTTGTTTTTTTATTAAACATAGGTTCTTCACAAAAATGAAGGAGTCTGTTTTGCACATGTAGAAAAAATAACGAATTATCAAAAAGGAAAATTAGAAATATAGGTACCAGATATTGGAGTCCTTGATCCAACAAAAAAATAAAAAAAATTGATACATACAATAAAGTTATGCATTATACGGTCGTGTTATGTCTAAATTGTAATTGATTTGACTTTGAAACTTGATTAAACAAAAAATATTCAATAAGAAAATATCTAACAAGTGAGGCTTTTAGATATTGAGTTACAAATCGATTCAAAGAATTAAATTTTATATAAATGGAAAAAAGTTATGCATTATACGGTGTGTGTCACTTTTTAAAAATGTTGTTTTTTGAAAAAAACTAGTTTTCGTGGGAGATGGAAAAAGAAGTGCAATATAATTCCAAAAAATTTGGAAAAAATATTTTTAGAATCTATAGACAAAATGTGACAAGACTCTAGTTTGCATCATCTTCAAATTCCTCACGGTTTAGCCTCTATAGGTGTTTGAATGTGAAGATTTAGTTAAAAATAATAATTTCAGTGTCCAGTTTGGCCAAAAATTGTAAACCACTATTGTGGGATCACCCAATAGGTTTGGCCAACACCCTCGCTTCAGGTACTTCATAATCAATATTCTTATGCATCATTGCAACCAAGCCACAACATCTATGTTTGTCCATAAGCACATTGATGCATGCTTGCCAGCAATAATTTTTGATCTTCTTCAAAGATTAAAGGACCTACCTAATGACAAAATTGTTGAACAACTCATGCACTTTGGATCATGAACTCATGAAACACGCCCTTTTTGGAATTGTTGTAGAGGGGAGCTCTTTGATATGGTTATCCAAGTTGGTTTCTCATCGCTTTTCTTTACACACAGTGTGGAAGATACAAAATGGCCAAATCTGCACAGTATCATGCCATCAATTGCACCTTCAAATTTGCAAGTTGCTTATAAATGGAAGATACAAAACATTGTTCAAAATCCACAGCTGTCTGCACACTATATGCACCATAGATTCATTGCATTTTGTGAAGAGGTTTTGGAAAAACTACTCGGCGCAACCAACTACTGGTATAGGTATATTGTTACCACCCTCGTCCATTTACATTGGATACCATTTAAATACTATCTAAATAAAAAAATCCACCAATTATGAATGACAACACATAAGCTCTACACATATCCATGGTTTCCTTTGGCTAGAAGAAGCACCTGATATTGGGAAACTACAATGGAATAACTTTCAATCAATACAAAATGCCCTTAAATACATTGCAGCTACATGGTTTCTGCAGTTGTAATATTAAGCCTTCTGAAGTTCTTCCATTACCATCTGTTGATCCCATCAACACGACTGATCTCCAAGTAATCTATCACATTATTTCCCCAAAGCTTTGTGAGTAAACCTTTTGTCTGTTGTAGGTCTGCCAAACTATCTATTATAGGGTACCCCCCCATGAATCCTCCCAAAATAGGGCTAAACTGTCGTCATGAATATCCTAAGATAAGTACTCTTTTATTAACTACCTGCACTCCATCATGAAATTCCAAATTCTTGAGCCTTTGGGAAGTGTATTGGTAGTGAAGATGCTACACTCATTTTCATTCCTCGAGTATTTATTTTGAAGGATCCAAACCCATGTCAACTTGCTCTTTGTATACATATTCCATATTATTTTGGCCACCAATGCTTTGTTCTATCTCAATAGATCCCTTAATCTAGTCCCCCTAGCTTCCTTCACTTTGCATATCATATCTCAAGTGATTAACACAAACTTTTTCTTTTCTACATTTCCTTTTGATAAGAAATTCCTCATACTTCGGTTTAAAGATTGATATGTTCCCTTGAGCAACACCAGAAATTACAATAAATAAATTGAAAGCACAAAAATGCCAACCTTTAGCATAATTAACATGCCTACCCACAAAATACACTACCCCTTCCATAATGACATCCAAACGTTGACCTTATTTACCAAGGGATCACATAGCTTCCTATTGCCACTCCCTTTGCTAGTGGCAAACCCAGGTATGTGCATGGTAATTGACCTTTTTGAAACCTCAAAACTCTAAGAATCTCTTACTCTTTATGCGGGGAAGTATGAAAAAAAAACAAGACTTCTAATTTCACTTCACATACATCCTGACTAGAAGCCTCTTTATGGGACATCCTAATTTTTGTTGCAATCATATACAATGGGTTACACTTTCTAGGACATCCTGATTTTTGTTGAAATCACATATTTTTAGAAAATATAATGATTTAAGCCTTAAAATGGTTCCATTTAAAGGATTTGAATTGAAGAGGGTTTGATCAAACCCCCTTGGATAGAACCCTACTAGTTTTAAACCATACCTATAATGGAGTCTCCTCTACACCTATCAAAATGCTGATAAAAAACCACTTTTGATTTACATTTTGGGGGATCAAATGAATTAATTTAAAATTTATGTTTTGTAAGTATGTATTCCTTATTATAAGCTTCCCAAAAAGTATAATTTTAAATATATTTAATTTGATTATTTATATTTATTTTTTATTTCTTGTGAATGTAGGCTTTTTACTGAAAATCAAGCTCTTTGTTCTACACGTGTGGAAAAATAGTATATTACCAAAAAAATCTGAAAAATATCTATGCTCTTGGTATTGATGTCCTTGATCCAACAAAAAAAAAAGAATTTTGATACATACAAAAAAAGTTGTGTTATACAATAAACCTATGTCTAAATTGTAATTGGTTTCACTTCAAAACTTAATTAAGAAAAAAATATTCAATAAAAAACTATAAATCCAAAAGAAGGAGCTAGATGTCATAGTTACAAATCTAAATTCGAAAAAAAATAGATTTTTATTCTTCAGAGAAAAAATTTATGTGTTATACAGTAAACATCACTCTTTAAAAATGGTGTTTACTGTTAAAAACTAGTTAACGAAGGAGACATAAAAATAAATGCAATTTGATTCCAAAATTTTTAAAATATATATATTTAGAATCTATAGACAAAATTTCACAAATCAATAGTTTGCATCATCTTCAAATTCCTCATGGTTTAGCATCTATAGGTGTTCGAAAGTGAAAATTTAGTTAAAAAAGTTCAGTTCAATGTCAAGTTTGGCTAAAAAGTGGAACCCAATATTGTGGGATCAAGTAAAGATCTAGTATTTCTTTTAGCTTACAGGATTTGCAACATTTTGTAGCCCCAAAGAGCATAGTATCATTTATAAACTGTTGATGGGTAACAACAGGCACATTTCTCATTATTTGAATTCTCTCTACCTTCCTAGCACTTCTTGTGATGCTAAATGCCCTTCCTAGCACCTCAACCATGATAATGAATAAAAAAGGTGAGAGAGGATCTCCCTACCTAATCCCTCTCAATGCCTCAAAGAAACCTTATGAGATGCCATTTACGAGGATAAAAAATCTAGGGCTATCAATACAATTGAACACCCAATTTACCTATTTTTTTGTCAAACCCAAAGGCCAACAACACCCTACACATAAACCTCCAATCCACCCAATCATATGTTTTTTTGATATCCAGTTTCAATAGAATACTCTACTTTTTGGTTTTTTTAATTGAATGGATGGCTTCATGTGCAATAATGACCTCTTCCATAATTTACTTCCCAAGAATGAACCTAGATTGCTCCTCTGAGATTATCTCTAGTAAGATCTTTTTGAGTTTGTTTGTTGTTGCTTTTGCCATAATTTTGTATAAAGTATTGCAGAGGGCTATGGGTCTGAACTCATCTAGTGACGATGGCTTCTCCTTCTTCAAATCAAAGCAACAAAGGTATTGTTCATTTCCCTTAAGACAAAACTCGAGCTCCTTGAGTTCTCTATGACAACAACCACTTCACTACCCATGATGTGCTAACATTTTTGAAAAAAGCATGTCAGAAACCCATCCAGTCTAGGTGCTTTATTTGGATGAAGCTGGAATGTTGCAATATTGATTCCTTTGTCAAAAAATTTCTCATTAGCATCTTGTTTTTTACCTCGTTGAATAGCCTTGGGATCACCTCCAAGAGTTGATTTTGTGATACAAGACTTCATCCTCCTATATTATTTAACTATTGGAAATAGGATGCCATTTAATTGCAATCCTAGACATTATTTATTTCATGTGTCTCCTAAGTCCTTGGAAAGTGTTACCCAACACTAGGATTAGAAAGAGATTAATATTGGATGAAATAATCATGTTAATTGACATTTGTAATTAATTCTAAATAATAGGAGCATGTGAGGGCATCCAAGATGAGTTCCTAAATAATAGGAGCACATGGGGCACCCACATGGAAGGTGGCACTCACCTTGAGTTCAATTAACTATTTGGAGTAAGAGATAACACTTCTGAATGCATGTAAAAATCCTAGGAGTTAGGGTTTGAGGTTTACATGCATGAAGTTCAGTTAAGTTCAGAATCAGTTTAGTTTGAAGTTCAATTCAGAATCAGTTATGGTTTAGTTATCTTCATTTAGTTTTAGTTGAATGCTAGTTGAAAAGCACGATTAACTTGGAATGCATGACTAACTTGAGTTGCATATTGGATAACAAGGACTACAGCTAAATTAACAAGGGATGACCATTCTTGCATAGAATGGAGTGTTGAGAAATGTTGCCCCAGTTAATTTAAGAGTGGCTTGGACCCAACGGGCACTTTAGTTAGCTTCTTAAGTGTAACTCAGCATGGTAAGATATTTGAGGAGGCTAAGTTAGAGGTGGGTCCTCTGCCGGGGCTTTTGGGATGAAGCCTTGAAGATATTTACAAAACAAAGGTTGAGTTGCTACTTCAGTTTGGGGCGTCCAAATGCATGAAGATGAGGATTTGACATTGTTCTTCATGACATAACTCTATTTGCATGAGATAGGTGTACCTTTAAGGGATAGGGCTTGAGCATTGTAATTGTAACTTTTGTTAGGAACAATGTTGAGTTGAAATATTTATCTCAAGCAAGTTAGAGAGGAGTTAGTATCAATTTTATTGCAAGAGTTGTGAAGAAGATTTGTTGGAAGGCCGGAAGAAAAGCATCAAGCAAGGGTGGAGTTGACATGTATACTAGGAGATTAAATAATACATTAAATTTATTTGTGGAGTTTTTCTCTAAAAATGGACACCACGATGCTTAGTATTTGTGTACATCTTCTAATTGTCCCATCTGAATTCTTCTCGACTTTTTGTCTTCAAATCTACAAATGATAAAATGAATTAATCAGATAATCACCCACAAAGAATCTGTAACAAAGAATACATATTTAGATCAACAAGTATAATAGTTTCACAAAGTATTAAGCTACATAAACACCTCAATTTTCAACATTTAGTATTAGAGATGAGGTTGGGTAGAGTATTGGGACACCTTTCTCTTAAAAGATTGGAGGTTTTTTGGCTGTAGTGGGAGCTTTTACTATTTTTGTTATTGTTGATTTTAGAAAATAAGTTTGTTACAAGAGATATATATTTTTGCTTTAGAGGATATTTATCATGTGTCATTGAGAACTTGGATTCACAAGTTTGGTGTGAGCTTATGACAGAAATGTGGTTTTGATTATATGCATCATGATACCATGGGATTGCTCAGTAGCACAGTTTAGTGGGAGTTTGTCACGTCTTGAACTCTTATGTTGTTTATTCTTCTTGTTTCGCATGGACTTGACATATGATTTGATGTGTGTGGTAGAGTAATAATGAATACTATGATGTTTTGGTGTGATTAAATATGAAAGTGTTTGCTTTAAATTATGAAAAGTTAAATAGCTTTGAATGTGTTCTACTTTGAAAATGAAGCAAAATAGAATAGAAATATTTAAATTAATGTATTATATCATTTTGATTTACATCTTTATGGGATACTAATTCAGTTTATTGTTGTGTGCCTGAGTGCAATTGAGTTGCAGGTGGTCAAAGACCAAGGGTGTGATTAAGGAGAGGAGGTTAGCCTCTTGACAAGATAAAGCAAGATGTCCTCTCGATCACACACAAGCCCTTAGAATCATGTAGATTGCATTTAGGAATAATTTTAGCTTGACTGTTTTGATTATTTGCAAATTAATTAATGATTAGTCAAATTAAATAAATAGTGAAATATAAGCATAATAAAGTAAAAGAAATAATTTTAATTATAGATTTTGTTTTAAATGATTATGTATGGTAAAATTTGAGTGAGTATTCTATTCTAAACTGAGTGTTAATTCTTTGAGAAAATAAATTAATTTACAAATTAGATGATATTTATTTGAAGATTAGATAAATATTTTTCTCCCTTGTAATTTAAAATTAGTATTGGTTAATATTTCCGAAAAGGAGTTTTAGAGCAACTAAAATAGAAAGTTCTTTATATTTTCATCTAGTAATATGAAATAAAGATAAGTTATATTTATTATTTTATTTTAAAAATCTTTTCAAGATTAGGTTTAGAAATGGAAAAAGGAAAAACTTTTAATAAGGGAAAAGAATTCCCAAGAGGAATAACTGTTCTTGGTATTCTGCTTGAAAATATACTTTGCAAAATAACTTCAATGGCTGCCAAGTAAATGCTTTTCTTTCAAAAAATTCAATAGGATTAGAATTAGTAGGAAAAATGAGTTAATAAAGTAACAGGAAAAGGAGAGGAGAAGAAGAAGCTCCTTCAGAATTCAAGTTCCAGAAGAAGCAAAGAGAAGAATTGACTGGTGAGCTGCTACAACTGGAAGCGAAATATCCAGGTTTCTAATTCTCTTCCTGTGAATTTATTCCCAAGTGTTTGAAATATAATAGTATTGCTGAAAGATTGAATTTCTAGTGTATGTTGTATGAAGTTGTTTGCAAAGCTATGAAATTTGTGGAAATTTTCCATTCTTTTGTGAATGTATGTATTTTCAAAAATTGCACAGCTTCTCTATAATGTTTTTCCCTATTACCAGATTGGGGGTTTCATTCCTTAGCAAATCTTTGTCCATAATCTTGTTTCAGATTATTAAATCTTTATACCTATATTCAGAAATATATATATACACATACTTTTCTGTATATGTATGTAAATATATATATATACATCCAATTTTGAAATTTCAATGAAAACGTAGGACAAACTGAATGAAAATCCTTAGAGTTTTGTATTTAAAATAAGCAATGAAATTTACGAAAGTTGGGGCATAACTCCCAACCACTCCCCATGATGGAGGGGGCTGCAATAAGGAGGGACAACACCCTCCACAGGTCGTGGCTTGTGGAGGTGGCTCGCTGCCCCCTCACAAGCAGTGCCTTCCCCATGGGGAGAGGCATCGACCTTCCTATGGAATATCAACTGCATATAATCTTTCATTTATTAATGTTTCCTCAAAAAAATTACGTTTCGTTGTTTTGTAAACTATGAATTATGTTTATATATATACATAACATATCATACATATATATAAATATGGGAAATAAAATATTTATATCTAAAATACTTGAATTTATGTAAAATATATAAAGATATTGTGTGTGTGAAATGCAAGAAACATATATATATATATATATATATATATATATATATATATACATATAATATATGTATATGTATATGTATATGTATATATATGTATATGTATATACATATGTATACGTATACGTGTATATATACATATGTAAATATTGACATTTATATTGTCTGATTTTAAAAATAAAACCAAGTTGAAACCATATATTTTGTCATAGACTTATATATATATATATATATATATATATATATATATTAATATGGTGTTTTAAACATATTATTCTTTTTACCTTCATTTGGAGATTAAACAAGTTGCCAAACCTAAAATGTGCAATTTTGAATATGATTAAAAGTGAGTAAAATTCTTGTGTTAGAATTATATTCATTTCTAAATTTTGACTTAATGTAATTTTGCATATAAATTTTGACATACTTGTATTAAAAATATGTGGGTAACCTATGTCTTCCATCCCATATTCTTAAGGCTGATTAGTGTAGTTTCTTTCCAAATTTATATGAATTTGTTATCTTGATCAAATTATCCAAATAAGAGATAGAACTTGTGAAATTATACATGCTCGCTTCATAGGACTAAATTTAAATTGTTTAGATAAGAATGGATAGTGAACCGCAAAACCAAATGTATGTTGATTTTTTCTTAAGTTAGTGTGTTATAGCTATTTGAGAATCTTGGTGTATAAATTGAGTTAGATGGAACCCTTAGAAATAGAAATGTCTAAAACTAAATGAACGTTTAGTGTGGGAAAGTGCATTATATATTTTCTTCTTGAGAAACTTCCGGGACAGGATGCTGAAGGTGGATCCACAGAGGCAGTAGTTTTACCTTTTCTAAAACTATCGTTATTATTTTTATTTATTGCTTGGCCAAGCACACGTACCATTGAAATAGATGGAAATAAAAGCCTAGAAATAAATGTATGTTGGTCTCTGCCACCTCCTGTTTGCAATAAATATGTTATTCTTGTGATAGGAATGCATATAGGCATCAAGCTTGCATCGAGAGTTCCCTCTTGCTTTATTGTTTCAGGTTGCTAGGCTCCTCATGTAGGGCCGAGGATTTCTTCGAGTTAGGAAGGAACCTAGGCAAGTCATGTTCTTCGTGGTTGGGCGGAAAAGGCGCCTTAATCACACTCTTGGCCCCAGCTTGCAAGAAGACCAGTGGTGTCACGACGGTTGAGGTTCAGAGTTTCTTATGCTATAGATGTACTCATGCATTATATTTTTGAGAGGCTTGCATAGCCCAATTGTAAATGTAACTTTATTTGGCATTCATTGATGTAACATTGAAATAGATGTATTGAATGAAATTTATTGATGTAACTTGATATAAAATGAATTGATGAAAACTCATTGATATGTTAATGACATAGATATATATGTGTGTATTGAAGTAAAGATCACTATTGCAACATTGATTTAGATATAATGTACTCTTTTGATATACATGAAATGAAATTCAACACTGCTTTCTCTTTTGAGCTCTTATGGAAAGCGCTCGTTCTATGCCTAATTTTTTTTACTTTACTCAAAATGTGAAGAGTTTTTTTTTGGTAACATTTGTGGTTTTAAGAGTTTCTTTTTTGAGCGTTACAAAGCTTTGGTAGGATATAGTGATCTTCATGAAGAGGATGGTAGTCACGATGCCATGTGTGACTCGGTACCATGGTTTAGTGGGAGTTGTTGGCAGTGACGTGGATGCATCATTGGTAAGGTTATCCTCATGTGATTGGGGATATGGTTTTTCCTTGGTTTAGAGTGGTTGCTATTATGTCATGGTTTACTCTTGTTGCATATAGAGTTTGGCATGGTTCTCTTGATACTAGGATGTTTAAGTGTGTTATGGTGCATGTGATCTCCTAAGAGGAGATGGTTAGATCATGGATGTCATGTTTATGTTCAATATTGGAGCTTTGACATTGATCTTGTGTAGTTCTCTTAAGTATTGGGTACATTAATCATTTGCTTGATTACTTCATGATAGTGTTATGTTGCATTTGGAGTTTGGCATGGATTGGTTGTTTACGGGTGCTCATGGATACTTGGAGAAATAGGTGAGGCTTGAGTTCTCTTATGGTAAGAGATATATGTGGAATAGTTACTAGTAAGAAAAGTTATTTTCAATAGAAAAGACCAAGGAGCCTACACCTTGGTTGAATGTGAGTTCAACACACTCGGCGGTTTCACATGCCTCTAAAGAGGTAGTTTGGATAAAGAGACTTGGGAAAAGTATTGGTTTTAATTGCAAGTAAGTTAAACTTGAATGTGATAGTCAGAGTGCTATGTGTTTAGCCAAAAATCCTATATATCATGCTCGTACTAAGCATGTTGATGTTGAGTATCACTTTGTGTGAAAAATGGTTGAGAGTGGGAAGCTATTAATTGAGAAAGTTGACACTTTAATCAATGTTGCAGATTATCTTATGAAACTAGTTCCTATAGATAAGTTCTATTGGTTTTAATCATTTACTTGGAGCTTCATGATTATGCAAGTTGCATTTGAAGTTGACATGGATTGATTAGTTGGTGCAGGAAGGCCATTGGCCTTGAGTCCTGTACTTGATTTATAATTATTCCTTGTTTAGAATAATTGCAATGTATAATGTCAAGTGGGAGAATGTTGGAAATAGGATGCCATTTAATTGTAATCATAAACATTATTTATTTCATGTGTCTCATAAGTCCTTGGAAAGTGTTCTCAAACACTAGGACTAGATAGAGATTAATTTTGGATGAAATAATCATGTTAATTGACATTTATAATTAATTCTAAATAATAGGAGCATGTGAGGGCATCCAAGATGAGTTCCTAAATAATAGGAGCACATGGGGCACCCACATGGAAGGTGGCACTCACCTTGAGTTTAGTTAACTATTTGGAGTAAGAGATAACACTTTTGAATGCATGTAAAGATCCTAGGAGTTAGGGTTTGAGGTTTACATGCATGACGTTTAGTTCAATTTAAAATCAGTTTAGTTTAGTTCAGTTCAGTTCAATTATGATTCAGTTAGTTTTAGTTGAATGCTAGTTGACTTCAGTTGACTTGGAATGCATAACTAATGACTTGAGTTGCATGACAGATAACAGGGACTACCTTCAATTAACAAGGGATGACCATTCTTGCATGAATGGTATTGAGAAATGTTTCAATTAACAGGAAATGACTTGGACCCAACTTGGGCGCCCAAGTTGGCTTCTTGGAATTAACTCCTTTGAATGGTAAGACATTTCAGAAGGATAAGTTAAGTGGGCCCACTCTTGGATGCCTACTTTGAGGACGAAGCCTTGAAGATATTTACAGAATAAAGGTTGAGATGCTACTTCAGTTTGGGATGCCCAAATGTATGAAGATGAGGATTTGGCATTGTTCTTCACGACATAACTTTACTTGAAGAGATAGGCGTACCTTTTAGGGATACAGATTGAGCATTGTAATTGTAACTCTTGTTGAGTTTACAATGTTGATTAAATTCTATTTATCTCAAGCAAGTTGAAGAGAGTTAGTATCAGTGTTATTGCAGGTTGTGAAGAAGATTTGTTGAAGGCAGAAGAAGCATCTCAAGCAAGAATTGGAGTTATTGTAATCTACTTCAGAGATTAAATAATGTATTGATTCTTGGTGGAGTTTTTTCTCAAAAGGGTTGCTCCATAGTATATGCTATGTACCTTCTAATATCCTGTATAATTCTTCTACAACTTTTGTCTTCATTCCACAAATGATAAAATGAAATAATCAAATAATCACCCACAAAGAATACATATTTAGATCAGCAAGTATAATAGTTTTACAAAGTATTAAGCTACATAAACACCTCAATTTTCAACATTAATTTTTTTTTTAAATAAGTGATTGCTTCCCTAGTAATGCTTTCAAGAGACTCAACAATTGAGCCATTAGCTCCCCGAAGACTTGTAATTCTATTGACTTATCTACAGGCCTTAGTGTTGTTATGAAAGTATTTGGTGTTCTTATCTCCCTCCATTATCCAAATATCCCTATATTTATACCTCTAGTACACCTCCTCTTTCGCTTGTATCTCCTCATATTCTTTGAGCAACTCCTTTTCCTTTAGGTACCTTTCACTATCTATTCCTGAAGATAACACCATTTTATTTAGAGTTGATAATGCTTCTTCCAACCTGCATTTAGATTCAAATATATATTTAAAATGAGTCATGTTCCATTCCTTTAATTGTTGCTTGAGAAGTTTTAGCTTTGATACCACACCAAACATCTCGGTACCCTCGACTCTCCATCAATTCAACCATGTGTCAATAAGCCCTAGAAGATCTTGATCCTTGAACCACATGTTTTTGAATTTAAAGGGACACTTCATATGCCTCTTTTTGCCCATTATTTCCAACTTAATAGGATAGTGATCATACCTTGATTGGGGAAAAATTTTACCTTCAAAGAAGAATGAGAAAGCTCCCAAATCTTCTTTAAATAAAATCTATCTAGTTTTTTTATACAATATGGTTGAAGCCCAACCTATGATGCGTCCATGTGTATCTCCCATTTCCATCTAAATTTCAAACAAATAATTCCCCCTTGCAAAGTTCTCAAAATGCACTTGGGATTGGTACTTTCTTTGCATACCCCCAATTGGTCCTCACTATGCAGGATCACATTGAAATCACCCCCTAAAATGCAACATTCAAGGGATACCCTACTATAGAAAACACTCAGCTCCGACCACAATTCCCTTTATTAATGCAACTTGAGGGGCCATAAATATTGAAGACCAAATTTGATGAAAGACTTCTCACTTTGCATGCTAACCAATTATTGTTTCCCACTATCTTTTCTAGATAGACAACCTGGGGTCTCCAAACCATTAGCAAACCTATCAAGGCACCTATAACTTCCACATGCTCAACATTTCAAATTTTACATATTTTCTTGAACATTTCCACTTCCGTGTTGGTTAATTTAGTCTCATGAATCACGAGAACATCATCCTTTAATCTCTCCAAGAAGCACCTTAAAAGAAACTTTTTGTTAGGGGTATTTAAGCCCCTAACATTCCATGATATGATCTTCATTGATCCCTGACAAGGGTTTTTCCCTTCCATAGTCTTAGCTTCATGGTGTGTTTTTTTTGGCCCTTTGTATTTCCATCCAAAGCCCTTTTCTCCATGTTTTACAACCTACCTTTCCTCATTCCTTCCCCTCAGTCTAGTGACTTCCTAGCCTTATTCCTTGACTTTCTTATTTTCCCCTGGGTCATCAGGGTGGTTGGGGGATTTGTATTATCTTTTGGTACAACAACCTTTTCCTCAAGATCTCATACCTTGCCTTCTTCTATAGGGTCACTATCCTTCAAATTTTGACCCTCTAGGTTGCTATCATCGTCATCTCCCATGTCTAAATTTGCTACTTCTTCCTTTGTGAGAGTTGCATGATTCATTAGTTCGCAACCCACTTCCATAATTTCCTCCAACCAATTGCTTCCTCGCTAATCCCCTCTTCTTCTTGTGAGATTAGGGACCATCCTAACTCCCCACCTATATTCACTATTGTAGTCAATGATTCTTCCTCTACAATCTCATCACCTCCATTTTTTAGATGAGCAACTAGTTTTGTCCCTATACCTTGGCTTCCCCTTTCCATTGACACTACCTCATTGTTCTTAGCTTCACTTCTAGACTCATTCATGCAACCCCCATTAGGTTATGAATCCCTATTCATGACATATGTCTTTGGAAAAGTGGGGACCTTATTGGTATAGAGGTGCCAATCTATTTCATGAAACCGCTTGCTTTCCTTTGTGATAATTTCTAGTTCTTCCAAGCATGAACTACCTGGGCTAATTTCAACACAGATTGTTACCTGAGCCTTCATTTCCCCATGAAGTAAGGCTTTATCCACCCGAATATAAGTTCCCAACTAATTTCCTATCAAACTTAGGACCTCCTCATCCCAATATTTTGAGGGCAGATTACATATAGATTTACCCATGCTTTCATTCTATCCAATTAAAACCCTATTCCATCCATTTGCAGGATTTTTTTAAACATGATGCTTTCCTTCAATTGTGGTGATGGGCATATAATCAAAAGGAAGTTACAGGCAAAAAAATTAATACATACCTCTTTTCCCCAACTGGTCTCTCCACCAATCCACCATCTTTTCCACAACATAGCCTCCTCCACCCCATTTTATGAAGAAGGTGCACTCCTTCAGCATATCCATAGAATTCCTTAGGGTTTTTTTAGGAATGACCATCACCTTACCATTTCTTCTAGGCTCATTGAGAACACCCTTTTCCAAGAAAATGATCTCTCCTTGCATTAGACTTCTTTTACACACCTTCCTTCCACTCCATATGATCTTTGTTCCTTGGATTCCAATCTCTCTTCACACTATTTGCGTTTGTTTCAATAGCAAGGTTGGGGGTTTGGCTAGCCCGACCGTCAGCCTTTGAGTGCTTCCCTAGGTTCCATTTTGAGAGATTCCCCTTCTAGTGGTTAGGTTGATTCCCCACGGGCTCACCATTTCTTTGTCTTGACCACTCATTTCGGCCACCCCTTATAGGCTTTCCAATGAAAGCATTTCGTCCAAAGCTATTTAGGGTGAAATTATTTTTTTGGGAAAAAGTGTGGCACATATATGTTATTTTACCCATATTCAACCTCATCGAAAGACATTTTGCATGACAAATATCTAAAATTCATCAAATATTATGAGTTTATACGAGACATTTGAAAACACTAGTAACAAATAATGTATTACTAGATTTAAATTACTTCACAACATCATATTCACATCCATGATGACCTATACTAGAAAATATGTTTAGGTCTCCAATGAAACAACATTTATATTAGAAGATATTTAAATTATATTGTTAGTGTTGATTTCTATTACAAAAGCTTGATATTTGTAATTTATATGCTGGACCAAAGTTGTGACACTTTTAAACATCATAATAGTTGTAGATGAAGCAATACCATGCACTT
Source organism: Sequoia sempervirens (assembly GCA_007258455.2). Classification (NCBI taxonomy): domain Eukaryota; kingdom Viridiplantae; phylum Streptophyta; class Pinopsida; order Cupressales; family Cupressaceae; genus Sequoia; species Sequoia sempervirens. The sequence continues at coordinate 23,480 of VDFB02376883.1, forward strand.
GTAAATAAACTCTTGTCTATATAGTAGGCAACTTTACCATTGACATGTCTACAATAGTAAAAAAATAGAAATCATTTAAAAGAATGTAAATGAATAACTAGTCCATAAAAATAGTCTTCACCAAAACTAATTATCAATCATAGCTAGTCCATATTGGGAACATTGTTGATACCAAAACAAACCAGTAGTCACCTCAAAAAATAATAAATACATTATTTTATGTAAGAGGAGGTAAACATATTGTAGGTGGTCTTACAATGTAATCTTCAATGTTAAATTATCCCATTCACTAATTCAATGATATTTGTGTCCTTGATTACTAGTATTCTATTTATATTTGGTGCTTATATATATATATATATATATCACACACACACATACATACATATACACATATACATACATATATATATATATATACATATACATATACATATACATATACATATACATGTACATACATACATACATACATACATACATACATACATACATGCACAAGTTATTTAAAAATATAGACATCAATATTAAGACACCTCTTCTAGTCCACTAACTACAATGGGATAACAATAACCACAAAAAAACATAAAGTAACTCAATAATGCCTACTCAATCCATAATTTCTCATGATTTTTTATAAAA
>VDFB02376884.1:0-34143 GCA_007258455.2 Sequoia sempervirens
GATAACAAAAGAATATGAAAATTTCTCTAGAGAAAATGTTGTCCTGACACATGAGATGGAATCTATCATGATGAGAATGACCAAGGAGATTGAAGATAGAAAGAAGAATGAAGAAAAGCTTGCTCAATCCTTGAAAGAAAAATCTGAACAATGAATTGGAACAAGATCTAAAAACAATGAGGAAGTGCTTGAAAAATAGCTTGATGATCTCATAGGTGAACTTACTATTGCAAATGAGTGCAAGGAGAAATTCAAAGCTAGTTCATCCAAGCTTGATGACCTGATTAAAGGTTAAAGGACTGATGGTGACAAGCGAGGTCTTGGATATTAGGTAGGTGAAACTTCTAGATCTGGACAAAGGAATTCTAGACAAGGAAGATTCAGGAAAGGAAATCAAATGAATGGAGCTAGAAGGAATTCGGTAAGACAGAAAAATTCTCAGAGATTCAATGGTTATTGTTTTACTTGCAATAAATTTGGCAATATGGCTTCTTAGTGTAGAAGTAGGATGAATCCAAGTGGACCATCATTCTTAGGTCAGTGCTTTAATTGTAATAAGTTTGGTTATAAGTCAAATGAATGCAGAAATGTGATGAACAACTTTCATAGAGATATCAGATACTATGCATGCAATATACTTGGACATATTGCTAACTAATGCATATCAAGGAAAAATTAGTGGAACAGTTGGTCTAAACAAAGAAATATTGTGTGTTACAACTACAACAAATTTGGCCATACTGCTAGATTTTGTTAGAATAGAAGAGGTCCAGTGAAACAAAACATAGAGTAGGATGTTAAGGGAAAAGGTAAATTCACTACAGATGCAAAAGCAATGGGTGAAGAAGAGTCCCTCTATTGAAGGAAATGTGCCAGCACTAGAATCTACTCCTGGTAATTCCTCCAGGAATTAGTTTTAGGCCTTTGGCCTAGGGGAGTTGTCAAGAAAATCTCTTAACCCCCTGTCGGTAATTGAAACCAGAATGTGGATAGGTCCAAGTAAGTTCCTAGATGATCTTCAAATGTTTTTCAACTAATTAGAGAAGGAATTATACAGTATTGGAGATTTGCAGAAGAATTATCTATCTCAGCACATGGAAACAGGGTAACCAGATGAATTAGGGTAAAAAGCATTTATTGTGACAAAAAGGCTTAGTTGTGCGAATGATAAAAAGTCATTTTTATCTTTCATTTTTCACTTTTCATTTTGGAGAAAATAAGTTTGGAGAGCCCTAGGGTGAACTTTGCTGAGTTGTGGTAAGATTAAAGTGTGAAGAAGATTCAACCATCAAACTTCAATCTGACAAAAAGGTATTTATGACAAAAAATTGTGACTTGGTGAACTTGCAAAATTGGCAACTCCATTGGTAGTTGAAGTCAAGGATAGACCCTGTTCAAAGTTCAAGTGGCATCCTTATAAGTATGTTGAGACCGAGCCCCTCGTTGTGTTTTCATCTGTAATGTACAGAGTCTTGCATACTGAAGAAATTAGGGCTTACATTCATGCAAACATTGAAGGGTTAGGAACTTCACAGTTGATGAATTTGTATTCCAACCATATACTTGGAGAGGAATTCACTGTTAAGCCAAAATACTAAACCCTAGAAGAGAAGTTCACATAGTTTGTGAAATTCCCCATATTTGAGAAAAGAGAATGGGTTTGATACATTTTGCGTTGTGTTCATGCTAAGTTCATGTGGTTGAATATACCCTTCAAGATTACGAAAGAGGCTATAAGCACTGTCACAGGTCTAAATTATTATGGTGGTCTGCCAATCTTGAAATCTATAAAGAATGAGATGGTTACTGATAAAACAGGTGCAACATTTGATTGAAGGGCAATGGAAATCGAAGATATTGTTGAAGTGGATGTGAAATTTGCATCAATGGTCATTGGCTACAAGGTCTATCACTCTAGCTGGGATAATTCAATATCTGGTACAACCATTTATGCAACATATTAGATGGTAAAGGAAAATGCAGATTATGACTTGTGTGAGCTACTTAGAAGTCAGTTGATGGAGAATCTGATTAAGATTAAAAAGGAAAAGAACACTTTTAAATATGGTAATTTTTTGTTGTGACTGTTCTTTTATTTCATGAATGAGATTTCAGGTGTTACGAAAGTTCATTGGCAAAGCAATCAACTGGTAGCTGTTAAAATAAGAGATATATTGTTTGGAAGTGGTGATAGATAGACCAAAAATACTGCCCTCTAGGGGTACTTCAAAAAAAATTAGAATATGATGAAAGCAAGAGAAAGAATTCCTAATTCAATTGTGGAAAAGTACAAAGATACAATTTGTTTCATGGTAGCTATTGATCAATGCCATATGGAAGCCGCTAATCCAAGAAAAATATGGATTATGCCTATGAGATATGAAGTTGAGGAAAACATCTTGAAGATGTATGTAAAATATTTGTTGAGTACGCCTCTGGATCTAGTAGAAGAAAGGTTTGGATCTTATGCAAAAAAGAGCATGCAAGTCCATGATCAATTTTAGAAGCCAAAGATAGTCAAAAGAGTAAGGAAAGAAGTGGAAGTCCTTGTAGAAAGTTTCAATATATCTATAGAAGCATTAAGAGAAGCCAGAAAGAAGAGAGAAGTTGAAGCTAAAAAAGGGAAAGAACCTAGAACTGAAGCTAGCACCCTTTGCCTATACTAGATCAACAAGGATTTCTCCTACAACCAAGCATGTGCAAACTCAAGATAAGACTTTCGGTAAGAGGAAGAAGAACAAGACCACAAGAACCTATGAAGTTGTCTCACAAAGTGAGGAAATTGAGTTAGATGAAAAGGTGAAAGAAATAAAGGCTATCGACACTCAGGCTACAAAGGTAACCAGGAAAAAATCTTTTAGTGAGGAAGAAAAGGAAAATAAGAAGGATAAAATTGACAAACTAGGTATGGAAGAGGAAGTTGAAAATGTTGTTGTCAAGGATGGAAATCTTAAGACCCTTTGCAAATGGTATGAAAATTTTGATAAATTAGGTCAAAGAATTCTTGAGGAGGCAACAATGAAACATCTAAATATTTTCAATAAAGTTCTTGTTTAAATTATGTTTGGTTTACCCAAGAGTTTGTATGATGTTTTGGAGGAAAGAAGAGTAACTGCTAGAACAGAAGAAGAGCATATGAGAAAGAGAACTCTTGTAGAATTTTGTCTAGAAATATCAATTGAGGAGATGAATTATCTCCTGAACCAAACCAATAAGGAATTCAAAAGCAAAATAAGGGTAAACAAAATTATGATTGGTGAAACTGATGTTGAAGAAGAAAAAGCTCAAGTTAAGGATATTCTAGTTGAAGCAAGAGACACCGCCGAGGCAGTGAAGAAATCTCTGGAGGAACAACAAGAAGAATTTGATCCTAAATTGGTTGAAGGCCCAATCAATCTATCCACCTTTTCCCCAATTCAGATAATGAAGGTTGCATCAATTGCTCAAGCTAAGGCCAATGAGAAGATTTTGAAGTCCCGTATTGAGGATAATGAACTTTTGTGTCTTGCATCTGGAGTTCTAAAGAAAATTATGCCAACTCATGTGAAGGATCCATTCGATTCATCCTCTGGTGAGTTGAAGAAGCTCATAAATTTTGTAAGTACTCATTTTGAGTATCTTGAAGAATCAGCCATGGATAAAGTGCAGAAAGAGTTTAATGGAAAAAGATTTAGTTGGTTGAAGGAAGTGATTCCAAAAGATAAAACTTTGTTATCCACCTATATGAAGAATATTCAAGGTTCTATATCTAAAGGTGGAAAGGCCTATAATTCATGTTTGGTTTTGTCCAAGTTTACTGAAGATAATGAGAAGAAGGTGAAGGATCTTGAAAAACAATTGGCTACCATTTCTAATGCTTTTGATCCATTAGTTGGTGATGTTGGTAAGTAAGAAGGTCAATTAATATCTTTACTTGAAAAAATAAGGAGCTTGAAGCATGAAAATGATAGGATTGTAGAGAGAGCATGTGAACTCAGAGGACTAATTGTTCCAAAGATTGAATTAATGGTAAGTGCATTAAAGGAAGCCAAAGATGTTATGGCAGTTAGTGACCCAATGAATCTTGAGTCTATTGAAGCTCAATATTATTTATTCTATGGTCACATAACAATTCTAGAGAGTTTCAAAAGGGTTTGGGACACAAATTTAAGTGTGTTGAAGCAAGATTTTGCAGATGTTTTCAAATTTGTGTAAGTTAAAAGATCATGCTTGTACAGTTTTGAAATTTTGTTTTAGTTTCCCCAATTTTTTCCATTGATGTCAAAGGGGGAGAGTTGTACAGTGAAAAATGTATATTCATCTTAGGCGGAGATGCTTTTGTGGGAGTTTCTTTTCTGAGCTGAGATTGAAGATTATTTTTGAAGTTTTGAAGTGGTAGTCTAATTCATGTTGGTTTTGATCTAACACTTAGTCATTTTTCACTAAGTATTGCCATCAATGCCAAAGGGGGAGATTCTTTGCAAGAGACACTGTAAATGCTATTTGGTGTTTTCATTGATGGCAACCCTAGTCGATGATTGGATATGCATGTTATCATTTCCTCCTACCAAAAGACAAATTGAAGACAGTCAAGGAAGAATAGAGCATCCGACAGTTTTGTGTTCATTGATTCACTTGCAAATTTTCTAATGTTATTTTGAGTTGTGGATGTCATGGGAGGTTGATCTATGTATGTCTTGTGTTATCCAAAAATCATAGTGCCTCATATCAAGTTGTGTATAAATCCAACTGGATATCTTTCTATTCATCAGTGTTTGGTGGCCGACCCAAGTGATATAATATGTCGCGAATATTAAAAGAGTGTTTAATCAGTTTTTTTTATGTTTTATCATCTTGATTTAGGTCCAATCTAAGTTGAAGCCAACCTTTGTGGATGCACATTGAATATAACTCATGATTTGAGCCAATAGTTGTAAATATTTTTAAGTTCTATTGAAGCCGACATGTGATTAAATTGCTAGTTGTAGATATATATAAATGATCAATTATATAATTTTGATATATATGAAAGGTGTGTCAATGTGTGTTGTGAATACCAAAAGGGTGATTGAGCGATTTTATGCATAGTTTCACTTGCACATAAATATTTTGTGAAGCAAGTTAGACCAAAGCAGAGTAGAAGTGCAAAATCAGTTAGAAGGACAAAAGATTGACTATTGAACCTAACTGAAACTATAATCAAGCATTTGTGGATGTTACTTTCTCAGTTCATTCTCTTGGATCTAATCCAAGTCTTTGTAAGGTAGTGTGCCTGTCTATTTTGAGCAGTGAGCTCTAGGCAGTGAGCTTAAATGCAAGTGCACTCCCACATTGTAATCTTCTTTTTGAGTATACTCAGATCATATTGTGGATTGGCCATCCACCGTGGTTTTTCCCCTAACAGCATTTCCACGTAAAAATACCTATGTTATGGTGTTGTGGTTCTTTTCTTTATGTTCATGCATATTACTTTTGGTTGAATGTTTTAAGTGCGTTAAAGATCAGAATAATAAAGTTAATTTTTGTAGAACGCTGATTCACCCCCCCCCTCTCTGTGTTGCTTGTTTCCAACATTGAACATTATCAAGTTTGAAGGAATTTATTTTGAGAAGATGCAAAGACCTCATTGAACACTAGAATTATTAAAGGAATAACTCAAGTCAATCTTAGAAACTATTTCAAGGATTTAGAGTTTAATAATTGTAGAACACATACATGTTGAAAGGACTTTAGAAGTTATCCAACAAATATAATTTTTAGGTTGAAGAATATGCTCACCCATTCTCAAATTCAAGCCTCTGCTTCTAACTGGAAATAAAGAAATTCTCATTTCCAAACTTTATCAATTGGTCACACTGTCAAGTTTGTGCATATAGAAGAATGCAATATGCAATTGGTTTGTAGAGGAACTAAATTTTTTTTGATTGAATATGAGTCACTGCAAACTTATATCTATGAAAGAGCTTAATGATAATCTTTGAAAAAAAATGGGAAACTATGAATAACCATCACATGAAGATTATACCATGTGTTTCCATTCCTGTGCAGATTTTGGAATAAAACATTCTTCAGTTTACTTACTATCAAGAATTTTGATTAGGACTGTTGTAATCGGGCTCAGTGTTGAACTATTTCAAATGTTTTTACCTAAGTGTATTCCCTTCCTTCAAAGTAAGGCCATGAAACTAAATCCTATTGTTGAAAATTTAGCAAAAGAAAGGTTTTTTTTTATCAAAGATGAACGAATGAAGCTGCATATAGGCAATGGAGTGAAGATAGTGGAAGAAATGGTAGAATTTTCAGAATCTATTGGCTTATGTGAAATTTCAATCACAAGTTCTATTGAATCTATTTTTTTATAGGCAGATGCAAAAACCCAATAGATGAAAATAATACAAGCTTCACTGGGAAACATAAATGCAATATGTAAATAGAAGATAGTGTAGCAAGCATTATACACCTACCAAGTTTGCACAAGATGTATTTTTTTATTTACAAATTTTGTTTATGTTTTAAGAGGATTATATTTATAGGAAGATGAAAAGGCATATATTATTTTTATAATGGATTTTCAAGAATCAGTTTCTATAACTGAAAGCTCTCAGAGGGAGGAAGAGTCTTTTAAATATGTGAGGAAATAAAATTGCATGGGGCTAGATTTTTAGTTCTGTGGGAGTACTTTGTGACTTAGGAAAATTTTGTTGCCAATGATGTATAGGAAATAGGAGAAAGCAAGGGTAGTTTTGTTTTCTTTGCAACTACATTTTTCTATACAGAAAGAGATTCTATTAACTCATTTTTGTGTTGGAGAAATAAAGGGAATGCTCTTAAATCTATCAATTTATTGGTGTTTTCTTTTGGCTATGAATGTCCTTTGTTTCACTGCAATCACTTTCCAACACAATTTCTATTATATCGAATTGTGTGCATTTTTTTTTTTAATATTTATTGTAAAGATCTGTTGTTCATCCTTTCCTTGTTTCTCGTTCATGGTTGTGGTAGATGTGAACTTTGTGTCATTTTTCTACATTCACTTAATTCTTAATTTAATCCTTCACATCTGTTTCATGGCTATGGGTAGATGGTAGATCTTCCTTTTCTACTTTCAGGTTAAAAGCATACCTTGTTATTCCATTCATTGCTTATTTTAAAAGGGATTTGTACCTCTCAATTCATAGGAAAGTTGTCAATTTAATGGTAACTTCTCCAACTATTAGCACTGTTTCTTCCTCCTTCTGGGCATGTTGAGTCATTTTATATATTTATCTCTGAAGGACAAATATGTATGCTAATAGTGTTGAAGCACCTAGTTCCTCTAACTAATTTTTTTTTTCATCCTATTGTCCTACACTAAGTGGGGGAAAGGGGTTAGGTAGCCTTGTCCTCGTATGTCACTTGTCATTTTCTCTTTTGGTTAGTTGACCACCTTTTATGTACATATAAAAGAAATCTTGGGATGTAGATGACATGACTTAAGTTGGATCGCATGTGGCATACTTATTCATGATGTAGCTTATTGGACACATATGACTTGGCATAGGGATTTCTAAATAAGCTCTCATGTCTTCTACTTTAAAGCAATGATGTTAGCAACCGCTTTAAAGTGGGAGAATACATTGACACTCATGTTTCATTGTGTCATTTTCTTTCTTCATGTGAAGCATCCCTTTCTTGGTGGTGTCATTAGGTTTGATTTCCTTTGAGAGCATGCTATTTCTTTGACTTTTCCTCTCTTGGAAACATTAAATACAATATTCCCTAAGATGAGACCTTGCATTTTCAATCTTTTGGAGACATTAAGCATAATGTTCCCTAAGATGAGACCTTGCATGAACTAAGGAAAATCCCTTCGAATATCCCTCTTTCTTGTTATATGCATCTTTTGTGCCTTATTAAAGTCATGGAGGTATGGCTTTGATATGGTTTCTTGGGTCTCACCTAGTGGACAACTAGCTTCACTAGCCCTTGTGAGCATGCATTTTCTCTTTGTCCCTGTCAAATTCATGGCGGTATGGGTTTGATATGGTTTCTTGGGGGTCACCTAGTGGACAAATAACTTCACTAGACCTTGTGAGTGTTATTTTTTTCTCTTTTTGTCCTTATCATAGTCATGGGGGTATGACTTTGATATGGATCTCTTAGGGCTCACCTAGTGGACAACTAGCTTTAGTAGCCCTTATGAGTGTGCATTTTATTTTTGTCCTTATCATAGTCATGAGGGTATGACTTTGATATGGATCTCTTGGGGCTCACCTAGTGGACAACTAGTTTCACTAGCCCTTGTGAGCATGTGTTTTATTTACATAGTGGACAGTGCATTCCACTTGTAAACCTTGTTGGAAAAACAACCTAGACGTGGTCCACAACACGCTGGATGACTTCAAATCTTGATTCGTTGCTTTTTCTTTTTTTCCTTTTTCTCTCTTTGATGGTGTATGGTTGCGATCTGGTTATGGCTTCATTTATCATCTGCAAGTGTGTTCCTTTGTGCTTATGTTCATTTTTCATAGGATCTTGATCTTAGGGGCTTAAACACCCTCTTTATTATTTTCATCCTATCTTACTAACATTAACTACATTCAAACCACTCTTGATTGCATGATTGGCTACTTTAGTGTGATTTTCAAGAAGGTTCATCCTCTCACTAAAGTGGGGGCTAAATGTAGTGTAGAAAAATGCATACCTTTGCATTTTCACACTTCTTTGGGCTTTCCTTGCTTTATTTATCCTTATTTATGTCTTAATTGGTCCTATTTCTCATCAACAAGACTAATAAATTATATATTTTTATGGCTATTCCTGACAAACATCAAAGGGGAAATGATAATTTAATGATTTTGGTTGTGTGTCCCTAATTTTTGGATTGGTACTAAGATGCCACCTAGGGCATCTTTTTCCTCCAAATGTCTTAGGACCCTCTTTTCAAATGCACCTTAAATGGGCCCCTTTTTGGAGTTTGTGCCCCCAGTTTCAAGCCTTGGGACTAAGATGCCCCCTAGGGCATCTTAGTCCCCCTTAAGTTATTTTTGGGATTTCATTTCAAATCTTGGTGAGATTTAGCCTCCTTTAATTAATGACTTCATATGTTGGCTTGTTGTGTAATTTCAAGATATTAAGCATGAATAAGTATAAATACAAGGTTCCTTCTCTCATTCTAATCCTAAGCATTCAATTATTTATCCTTATTGAATAATTGAGTTCACAAGAGCATTCACGAGCAATTCATTAAGCATTTCGATCCATTATCAAGATTCAAGTATCATATCAAAGATATTTTTGTATCATGTTTGTTTTTGAGCTAACATTTCTGATGTAGGTTTTTTATTCAAGCAAGCAATTCAAGTCAAGATCTATCAAGCAAGTCAAGATCTACATTCAAGCTAACCATTTCACACAAGTTTGTAGATTTCATAACAAGGATTTTGTGAGTTGCAACATAGCACTTTTTTCATTCATCATTTACTTTCATTATTATATTTCATTCCAAGGTTTAATTACCAACAAGCGGTTTGAACAATGCAAACCCCTATTTACTAATAATCAAAAAGTTTTTCCTCTCTTGCATGTTTGCATTTTCAAATTTAGGTTGAACACTTGAAGGTCATTTCAAGTGAAAAGTCGCATTGCAAAGTTGTCATCTTCATAGAAACTCACCTACATGCAAGATTTGGAAGTTTCAGGACCTGAGATCTAAGAAGAAGGAAGTGCATACATTAAGCCTTGGGATCACATTCAAAGATTTTAGAAATTCAAGATGGGACTAAATCAGTAGTAAGGGAATCTTAGTCCTCCTGAGGGTATTTTACAGAGATTATTTCATATTCTGTTCTAACATCTAAAGATTCTACATTTCCCTCAAAAAATAGCAGTGGGACTAAGACAACAGTAAAGGAATCTTTGTCCTCCCTAGCATATTTTGACAACATTTTTGTATTTTTCAAAATCCTTATCACATTTCCAAACTTCCCAAGTGCATACATCCTAACTTGTTGTTACATAATTTTGTCATTTTCACTCATTATTTGGCTTGCATTACTAGGTTTTGTGAGTTGAATGTTAAGTTTTCTTTTCAAAGCTTTTGCTTGGTGGTGAACCCTTTGAAACCTAAATAACCCCTCCCTAGGTCTTCCTTTTTGAGAATTGACTCACCTTTGTGTTGATAGACAATCCAATTTGGGATCCTAGGTCATTCTTGAATGATAATTGGAGAAGAGTGGTGTTCTATGACCTAGTCCATAAAGCACCTATTTTTTCCATCAATCAAGAAGATAGAGAATTCTAAGTAAAATATCTCTTTAATTTAGACACAATTTTTCCAATCAATACTTATAAATTATAAAAAAAATAAAAAATTCAATCAATGTTTGTCTTGTGGAAGAATTCAAAATCAAATGGCTAATATTGGAGGCATCAAGCTTTTATGGACATCAACATTTTCCTTGCATTAGGCCAACTATGTCACTTCCCACTAACACAACAACCACACTTCCTGGTTACTAAGAATATTAGGTTAATACTGTTTAGTATGAATCATAACCAATAATGGAATCGCCATTGCAAAAATTATGTGTTCCTTATTGAGATCAGCCAATGAAAGGTCTTCAAATATTTTGAATTATAAAATGACAGGCATGCAATTAAATTGAAATGTACGAGGATACAACTATGACTCTCAACGTTGTGGCATGGAGGGGCCCTCTCAATCATGAAGCTTGTCATTTTACAAATATGGTGAAATATGAAAAATATGTTTGCATTTACCTTTTTTTTTTGGTTCCTAATCCCATGACGATTGATGAATAAATGAAATTTGGAGTATTCCAAACTAAACAAGTATAGCATCACCTTTGCTTTGTGATAGGCATGACATCATAATAGAGAAAAAAAAGCATGATAACATCCTAAACAAGATAAGAAAGTACATCAAATTTAGTAGTAGTTGGAATCAACCATTGCACCCAAATAGTAAGATGAAAGCAAAGTGGGATTTTGATTGACGTTGTTTCTCTACCTTAATCCAAGAGAGCACATTGCTTCTATATCTTGTTGCATGAATCATTGTATCAAACTCCTATTTCCCATCTACGAATTTGATGTGCTAGATGTGAAACTTTCTATTGCTATCAATTCTTGTAAATATACATATTCATAAACCCATTCTATTCAATTTCACTACTCTTTATACCACAACTATAAAACACATATAATGGAGAGATAAATGGACATTTTTTTGTACTTCAATCTTCCCTTTTTAATCTTGGTGAGAGTTCCAATGTCAAGCATAGGAATTTTCCCAGCTTGCTCTTACGTTGGAGGGCCCATAATAGGGGGTCTTCAATACCATATCCGCTATTGTCGCCAACCATCACCCAAGCCACCAAAAACAACAAAAAATCCACCACATTAAGTGGCAACCACTTTAGAAGCCACATCACCACATTACCTCTTGGTTGATGAGGAGTAGCAAACGCCTCTTCTTTATTTGTAGAGTAGATTGTGTGTGTGTTTGTGTTCCCCTGTGCTTGTGTTATATGTTCCTGGATAACCCTTGTCTCCCTTGTAGGTGCTTGGATACAAGATTGTTTTTGTGTCATAAAATATCTATTTGTTATGTCATTCTTACTCTATTGTATATTAAATTTCAACAATTAGGGATGATACAAAGTGTTGGGGGCATTTAGGCTTCCCTTCAATGTTGACCCAATTTTTATTTTTATTTTCTTCTTGTACCTTTCTTCATATGGTCTAATATAGTAGGGGGTTGATGACACTTCATTTATATATTATTATACTTATTTATCTATATTTATGAGTAGCTCTGACCCCGAAATATCAGATCACCCCTGTCCCTTATTCATGATGTTATTGTCTCTTCTTTTTCATATGCTTGTTTCATGATGTTGTGGTGCTCATGCATTGTCCTTTATGTGTGTGACATTACCATAGTTACATATCGTTATGTTTCACGAAACACATCACTTTTTCATTATTTATTTTCTCTCCTTATGATGTCACGTTCCTTGTGTTAAGCACGCACCATCCTAAATGGGGGGCGCTATCATACTGCTTTTAATTTTAAAAAATGCATTCGGTGGCCAATGAATCTTTTCTCAAAAATCCTTTTCAAAATATTTTTTAAAAATCACATTCCTCAACAAGGACCCCTAGTAGAAATTTTTTCCTTCATCATGGGTTCATAAAGAAAGAATTTGAAAAACTTTCCTTCGAGGAAGGAGTATCTTTTCTTATAAGAGAAGTCTTGACTTTCCACTTGCAAGGGGACCTTCTTCCTTTTGAATTCCTTGATGAAGTTAAAATATTTCAAAAAGATTCCTTGATGTTGAATTGATTAGAAAAAAATACTCTCTCAATTTCAAGTTGAGCCCCTTTTCTTTTGAAGGGTTCCCGAGGGATCCCTTTGAAAGCTCTTCCTTCAATTTTTAACTATCTACTTGATTGTCTACTTTTATACTTGTGTGGTTGCTTTGTGTTTTCTAACATATTTTGTCTACAAATTAACATGTTTTGCAGGTGTGCTTATGAAGCTACTTTTTGACCGACCATAGAGTCCCCTACATCGGGCTTCCTTCAAGAGAGAGTACCTTGGGGCACCTTCTTTGCAAGTCTAAATACATGTGAATCACTTATAATCCTACGGTATTTTTCAATAGTTGGGCATGTGTAGGATCATGGTATGCCAAATAGGCCCTTAAGTGGCAAAAAAATCAGAAAAATCAGTGTTAGGCAACTTGACGTAAATATTTGAATAAGTTATCTATATTATTTAAAAAATATGTAAGAATAGAATTTGTAGAAAATTGATATGTTATTTAAAATACTAGGTTTATTTAAAATAAATAAAATCTATTTGAGTGAAATTGAAATTTCAATCAATCATTCCGTGGAAAAAAAGTAGGTTTCTGACCACCCTAACCATAATAAAATGATAATATTTTTTGTAATATTTTATATATAAGTAGAGGACTCATGTCGAATGTGATGCATATTTTTTGTAATTTTTTTCCAAGTAAATACTTAATTATGAATTTTTTATTACAACTTTTTTAGAAAATATAAAAACTCGAATGCTGTCTGACCACCTTAACTTGGTCAAAAATTCATGAAATTTAATTTTTTCTTTTTAATCCTATAGTATGTAAAGCATAGAATGTAGCATGTTTTGGATTCAAAAAATATGATACCGCTTGAAAGTTATAGATGTTTTTCAATCAGCCTATCGATCAGGACTTTAGTAATTCTAATAGAAAATGAATAATAATTATTTATTAAATTCAAATTAAATCATAATTTATATTTTTGGAAAGCTGAGAATCTCCTCTAAAAACCCTTTTCATTTCATTAATTTTGGGTGAAAAAAAAGTCATCAGCCACATACCCTACAAATATTGCCACTTTTTGGCATACCATGATCCTGCACATACCCAGTTGATCTATGAGCCTTTGGTGCACTTTGATCAACTCTGTAGCTCTGAGGATCTACAAAGTCCTTTTTTCAATTATCCTCAGGAGAGTATCTGTGGAGCCACTTTCATGTCCTGCACTTTCGAGCTCATCAAATTGTGGTCTGCTTCCTTAATGGTTCAGGTATAAATTTCTAAACCCTTTCAATCTACTTTACCGAACATTCATTGGCATTCATGCTTGCTAAAGTGGGGCCAAAATGTATAGGAGTGAATTTACACACCTCTTGCAAATTCTCCTTTTACACCCTCCACCTTAGAAAATAAAATTTGACTAAGTAAATCCACATCCTCATTCCATACCCCATCCACTTGGTGATTGTTTTTAGTGTCGGTGGGGGAATTTTTGTCGGGGACGTGCACACAGCACATGGAGATCTACACGATGTGTTATCATCCCTAGCAAATTCCTACCTCTAGAATCTGCAAAGATGTTACACTCTTTATTGGTGATGAAGCGTAACACCTTTGGGCCTTCCAACCGACCTGAGAACAACTCTTTCCCTCCTAAATCTTCTTTAAAGGCCTATCTTTCAGGATCATTCCAACTCCTTCACAATCTCACATGCTTGTTTGATCTTGCTTCACAATTCTTGAGCTCCTACACATCTTCTCCACTTCTTGTTGCACTCTTTCCATCCTTGGAGCTGTAACTTGGTGTCTTGTGGGACTGCTTCTTCATTGTTGCGGTAGCGTAGACCTTACCAAGATTGCATCCTCTTCTACATGTTTGAGGGAACCTTGATTGACAAGGTGATATTGTTTCATTTCTCCATTTCTATGATATTGTCATTTGATTTGTGTAGCATAGTGTTATTGCTATCATTCGGTATCTTTTCTATTGCTCACTTTATCATATTTCTCATTTCTCTATTTGGCTATCTATGAAGGTGGAAACATCAAAGTGGGGGTTTGACTGTGAAAAACCCTATACAACCCTAGTATTTTTCCTCTCTTGGTTGTGTGTAGCTACATGTTTGTTTGGAGCTTGCTGGTGAATTGGACTCCTCGTGAGTTGATCTTCATTACCTTTTTTTTTTGTCACTTCTACATAATCTTTCTAGCATTTTTAGTTATTTTGTTAGTTATCATTCCAATTAGTACTTTAAACCTTATTTGCTAGAATGTTAGTAGGTTTTATGTGCCTCATACTATACTCTTGTACTTTCTATCTGTACGGACATTAGGGCCCTAGTGAGATGCCAACATGCCACACTTTTGTCCCTGACGTGTGTTGTTGTCCTCTAGCAAAGAGCTATCCGAGGTACAGTTCAAGTTCCAAAAACTTACTCGTTCAGCACAATTCAAACTCTTGGATTAGTAGAGTGACATAAGCACTTGAGAGTGCTTTTCATTCTCTATCCTTGACCTAAAACACTTGTCCAATCTGAGGTAGACTAGGGCAGCCTTCTGCTCTCAGCTCTCGGTGACCTGGAGCCTTGTGTGGTTGATCCCCCTCTACAATATTATATATATTAATAACTATAGTATTAATATTATAT
Source organism: Sequoia sempervirens (assembly GCA_007258455.2). Lineage (NCBI taxonomy): Eukaryota > Viridiplantae > Streptophyta > Pinopsida > Cupressales > Cupressaceae > Sequoia > Sequoia sempervirens. The sequence goes on from VDFB02376884.1 coordinate 14,963, forward strand.
ATTATAAAATAACATCTTTATAATAATTATAGTTATTTTATTATATATATTAATTACATATAAAATCTTAAATATAACATAATCGTACAAGATTATATATATAATTTATTATATTTATATTTAAATTATATAATACATAAATAATTTATAATAATATATTATATATAAATTATTTATATGGTTCACTGTCTACCCTATTCATAGCTTTCAACAAATTTGTTTTAAACAACCTATCAATTGTCCTCGTATGCAAACAATAAACCAATTTTTTCCCTAATTGACCCTCCTAGTACGTATCTTTTTGTAGGGAGATTAGCTTCTGCCAATATATTAGATAAGTTAAACATGCAAAGACAGGTACTTTTCATTAAAACGTTTGTGGAGGAGTAATATATGTGTATTTCAGGCCTGCTTACGTTCTTTGATAGACTCACAGGTTATACTTAGCGATGAAGCAAAGCATCGAAAGGGGAGGTGGTATCGTCGAGTTTGTATACATTTTTCGATATCATCAGCAATATGTATTAATTACATGGGATAAACAGGTGCCAGAGAGTGCCAGATGTCCATACTTAACGATGAAGCAAACTGCTGAACGCGACAGATAACCAGGAACAGGTACAGTTAATGAATCTTAGGTAATGTGAGAGATTAATTATTATTTCGACTACCATAGATGCTTTTTTATGGAAGAATCCTCGCTGATTGATCTACAACTTCTTCGAACCGTATCTCCGCATCTCTATATATACTAGGCATAGATACTACTGAGGACATCTTATTTTCCAATGGCGAGCTCTCGCGGTGTATTAGCTCTCATAAGTATTTACGCTGTTTTGTATGTTTCTGGATTTGAGGATTGCGCGAATGACATGCAGAGAGAAGAAGAATTCGGCATGCAGAGGACGGGTGGAGAGAAAGAGCAAAGTTTACATCTGGCTTTGGCAAATAACAAGGACGGGGCGAATGAGAATATGCTCACTCAAACTCAAACATTGAGCATGCCTCTGCAGGTAGCCGACAGTATGACAAACTGTGGAAAATTCAAGGACGAGAAAGAGGAAGTGAAAAAAGAGGAGGAGCATAGTCTCCAACAACTCTTGCCAAATCATAATGATGACTTTGACGCAAAGCCAAATGAGCAAATGGTCACAGAACTTAGCCCGGTTTGTGTTCCTGTCGAGGAAGCCAGCGTCATGGAAACGTGCAAGCACAAGGATGAGAAGAAGGAGAAGGAGAAAAAGAAAAAGGAAAAGGAGAAGAAAATGAAAAGTAAGGAGAAGAGGACAAGCAAAGAGAAGGCTAGTAGTTGAAGTATATTTAATTGTATTTTCAATTTGGGGTTATATACTTTTTAGTATATTTAAAAAAATAAATTAGTTAGTTGTAAGATGGATATGATAAGAATAAGTTGTTTTATGTTTTTTTTTTTTTATATTTGTTGTCAATGTGTTGTAGGTTGTGAGGTGTGTTGTGAGTTAATTAGTATCTACGAGTTTTCAATCATTTTTTCAATGTAAAAATTCATTCTTAAGAATTGTGAGTCTATTTTTAGTGAAAGTCAAAAATATAAATTATATGTAATATTTACACTTTACAATTGTTTTTTGGTGTGCTTTTGAAATAGTTGCAAATTTGAGAACAAAGGATTTGAAAGAATTATTATTTGGAAATATTGAAAGAGATGTTTGAATCCAATTAAATAGTACACAGTTTAATTTAACTCAACTTAGGTAAGCACGAGGGTTTTGTGAATATGATAATTGAATGTTTTCAATGATTTTAAAAAAGATTATATTCAAGTAAAGCTAATTTGCATCAAACATAAAAAATTTGCAAATCAAAACACAAGATCTAAGACACAAAGTGTTTGCATGATTCCTTTGTTTTCCTAACACAAGAAAACAAAAAAAAATTCCTATCCTCACAATCTCTACAACAAAACTTTAAAATTTCTATATAATGGTTAATATTTACAATAACTAGGCAAAATATGTCCAACCATCTATGCAACCACATAACTATCCACTTTATACATTATAAAGATCAAAAGTAAAATATAAATGTCTAAAATGAGCATATAATTAAGCTCATTAAATATTGCATTCCAAACATCAATGAAAATGAATTTATAATATTATTTTCATTGATTAAATGGGGGAAATCCACTTGTAAATAGTATCAATTGAAATAGGGAAATAGAAATAAATTGTAAATATATAAACACAGAAATTTTAACAAGGGTGTTCATAAAGAGTCCACACAAGTAAGAACCAAAAAGATAATTAAATAGTCATCTTTTAAAATCTACTAGTTGATTTATCATCATTCTTAAGAGGCTAAGAACGGGGGACATTAGTAGAATAAAAGAGAGAAGTAGAGTATGAGTTATCTTTTATTATTTTAACTCGTTCTTTTGAGACACTAATCAAGTTAGTGGAATCAATTTTATTAAAAAAGTAATTTGAAATATTTTCAATAAATCTTTGACTATCATTAGACTTAGGCAATATAAGTTGGAGCATTAGTCTCCTTGAATCTATATTTTCCTTCTTAAATAGAATTTTAATCCTATATTTAAAAATTGGAAACTTTCAAATCTAAAATTCCTTCTAACAGGAGAACATCAAATTTATGTTTCTCCATTTCTCGTATTTAGGAAAAAATTGTTTTTTAAAACTCTTCATTAAAGTTCTATCATAAATATTTTATGAAATTTAACTAATCTTAGATCATACAATACATGCTTTGATCCAAGAAAAATCACGTTTTTAATTTAATATTTAATAGCTTTTCTATATCACCAATTTTACTAGTGGATGGCATATATTCACCTCTAACATTGATAAATGATAATGCTAACATTATATATGAAGAGTGAACATGGTGCACTAAATACTTCACATAGGAAATGATTTATTCCACATTTATTTTATTTATTTATTTTTATTCATAAATATGATTTTATTGATTTAAAAAAAAAGATATTATATTTCAGTCCCTTTTGTTGTTACCAAACTCTAGAACCAACCCCATAACCACCCTACAAACAACCACCATGATAAATGCCCTACTATACCCCCACAGCCACACCTTTATAATAATGTAAAAAAAAGAAAGTATTACATCATTCCACTGCAACAACATTGGTAAATTGCACCCTACAAATAAGCCCCTTTATATCCATAGTATTTCTCTGCCCACGATCAAAGGGAAACAATCATTTATTCTTTTTGTTGCAGATATTAACAACATTGAGTGGTTTGAAAGTGTTGTAGTGGACTGCTTCCTTTTCACATTAGTCCACTCCAGTTCTAGATTTGGGGTGTCATCAGTAGGTTATGAGGAACTGGCATAAGCCCCAACCAAGAAATAGATTCCCATAGAAGAAACGGACAGTGTAGAAGCTGTTGGAGCCACCATATGGTTAGCCCCCACCAATGTAATATCTTTCATAGGAGAGGATAAGGGGGCAATTGAGAGGGCCCCATCATTAGGGACCGAACGAGACACCATTAAGGAATCTTGCTTAGCTGAAGGAGAGGGAGGATTTGATTTTGAAATGATTTCCTTAGGAGTTTGTGAAGAAGGCAAGTCATTTGGAGTTCTGGGAGTGATGACATAATGGTGGGAATCTACCCCAATCCACCAAGAGGGTCTTCCATTTGAGGCCTAATTGATGGTTTGCTTCTTATGGAACTGATGAGTCACATGCTCAGTTGAAAATCATTTCTTGCATTTGAAGGCAACCTTTTCATAGTCAACTAGTTGCTTCCAACACCATTTTCCCACTTTCAGAGATATCTCGGCTGGAAGTCCTTTAGATAAATCCATTTCCACACAAATGCGTGCACAAGTGGAGCTTCTATAGCTGACCGTTTCATTTGAGGAGTAGTGGTACTTACCTAGGCTATTTCCAATCATGTGCAAGCAATCTGATTCCCAAAATTGCAGTGGGAGATAAGGTAGTCTAACCCAAAGAAAAGAAAATGTAAAAGTCTCAGTACGAGGGTCAAAGGAGGCATACCAAGGCTTCATGCTTATAAATTCACCTTCAAAAATCTAGGGGCCTGCTTGCAACACCAAATCCATGTCTTCAATAGAATCAAATTCCAGTATAAAGAACCCTCTAGCACATGGGTAAATGCTAATTTCTTCTTTCATACACTCCTTCTAGTTTTGTGTGATCCAAGTGTTTAAATAGCACAGACTAGGCCAAGATTTTGTAAGTCTACATATGAGAGTGTGTTCCTGTAGATACTCCACAATCACAAGCCATACTATCTAAGCATACCTCAGGGACGAGCTCTGATTGTCGAACCAGGAGATGGCAGATCTTGGCACCAAACATAGTTGAAGCTTTGGCTTTTCCAATATTAGGAATGACGGCATTGTTAAACATAGGATGTGGGCATGCGTGAGACCTATCCTCCAAACCATCCCTCATCCTAGAACATTTAGTTCGCTACTTCTTTGTAGGTTGGCGTAGCAGAGCATCATTATATACTCAGCCCACCTGCAAATCAAGAACCCTAGATCCGTCGCTCACCGCATCCCTATAGTTCCTCCTGCATACTGACAAATTTCCTTTGCGCCAGGAAGTCGGAGCCCCAACCTCATCATGAACGTCACTGCACATGCCAAGGGGATCAAAGACGGTGGGAGTAGGCATCGATGGTTTTGGAGTTGAGAACTTCATGGCATTGAAAATTTGTAGAGTAGCTCTTTTCCTCCGCTTGTTACATTTCTTTTATTTGTTATTTAGTCTCATTATTATTTTTTTATTTAGAAAGATTAATGTGGTGCTACAGAGTCACACCATTATATTAAAATCATGAAAATGTTACATTACCATCCTAGGAAGAGCATATGTCTCGGAGGTAAATGTTACAAAATGAATCCATCGACTAAAATTGGCTTCAACGATCTACCATGTCATTCATATGCCTATGAAATCTAGCTTCCAATATCTTAATACATAAATTGTAACTACTAAAATTTGAAGAATAACACTGTAGCTACCACCATTACAATTCTTTTGATATTGTAGCAGCTAACCCTCCTTAGCATTATCCAACTCCTCACCTACTTCCACCATCAACATCTCCAGTTGTCACCCCTTCCACATAGCATTTCAAAAATTTGAAGCCCGCCCATGCTTGATTCTGCCTCCCTGCAACATTCATGTCTCTACCATAAATTACAATTTTTTGCATAGGTTTGTTCCCATTGTCAACCAAAATTTCTTTCATCCTTTCATCTGGCGTCATTCCCCTCCTTGGGATTTCTTGTTGCATGTAATATTTCATTCCTCCACACCATTTAGCCTAGAAAAGATTTATCATTATGGCCTCCACCCATTTTTTTGACTCCCCTGCATCCAACAATATTGTCAAGAACATTAAGGCTATCTCAGAATTGATGCGGTATCACCTATTCCCATCCAGGTATTTGTCATCCAACACCATACGCAACACATTCAACACCACCCCAACTCAAGTCTTAAAGACCTCCATTAACCTCTCATGTCCCCATAGAAGGCCATATGCCTCTTCCTTGACTTCAATCATATCCATGTGTCTATACCTCTAGTTGCTTGTGTAGACACCGAAATTTGGTCTAAGCCTGCAGCATCAATATTCTTCATAATTCGTATTCTTCATGGTCATGATTAAATAATGTCAATTATTTAATTATTCTATATAGTTTTCATTTCTTCTATTAATTATTTAATCTTAATTATTTAATTAATTCACACTTTTCTTTATTTTATCTTATTAATTAAATAAACGCTTTTTATTTAATTATGTTACTAATTAACCGTATTCTTCTTGTCAAATTAAATAAATTCTTATTTAATTTACTCTCTATCATACTTCAACTATAATTAAATAATTTCTTTATTTATTTAATTATTCAATTAAATCCTTTCATCACTTAATTAAATAAATCTTATTTATTTATTTAATTATTGTTCAAATATCAAATCTTGAATTAAATGAATTATTTAATTCATGAATTCTATTTTAAACGCATTCCTCTATATTTAGATAAATTGTGTGAGTTATCTAAGTATTCACTCTTACTTGATTTGACTCGACTCAAGATCTATTTTAATCGCTCAGTTAACTCAGGATTTAATGTCTAAGTGGTGTTCTCAAGTAATATGTTTGTCAAATCATTCAATCGTCCAATTCTAACTCATTTGCATGTACATGCAGATTAATTAAATATTCCTATTTAATTACTTAAACCTTGTGCGTGCATTTGAACAAGAGTTGCTTTAATCCATCTTTATCTTTGTCATGCAAAGATAATTCTTCTTTTTTTGAATACTGAACTAGAAGATTAAATTATTTATTTAATCTTTAATTCTATTCCTAATTTGTATCACTGATGTCATTACTAACTGTTATCAGAATGCATGACCAATCAGTCAATCTCAACCGTCGATTGATCTTTCAAACTTGGCCTATTGTTCGAATAATCAATTTTCTATAAATTGATTTTTCATTCTTCATTCCAATCTCTCTCGAAAACTCACGAAATCTTATGACTTTTGAGAGAACTTATCTTGAATCTTCGATGTTTTGCTAAATCACTATCATAGGCTATACTTGCACAAATCTTTGAAAATTTGAGGGCAATTATACTACTACGAGTAAAATTGAGAAGGGAAATCAAGATGAATCATTGAAATATGTAGCAATTTGGTGAGATTGTTCTAGTTTGTTCACATTTTGACTTTCCTTTGTTCTTTGTTTCTTAACATTAGATTGCATTTAGATTTAGATTACAATTTTGTTTGTTCTAATCTTGTTTCTGTTCTTGTGCAATTTCTAGACATTACATTTTGGTGAATTCGACGTGAAGACACCATCTTCGCGTGTCCGTAGACTTTTATGTTAATTTTTGTAGGTTTTTCATATGGAATGACGCATCAAATTGATGAAACACCATAATCAAAATCCAGAGACGCATCTATTTGATGAAATGCTGCAATTGAAATCCACAAATGCATCTGTTTGACAGAGCGACACAATTGAATCTATGAACCGCATTTGGCACATTAAATGATGCATCTGAAAGATTACCACGCATCTGTTAATTCCTGAATTGCAAAGAACTGATAAAATACAGAAACCAAAATTGTAGATGAAATCAACGCATCTGACTGGTAAAACAACAATGCAATTGACTGGTAACCTATTTTTTCTGTTTTCGGGAAATCTCTTAATTGTCAATTAATTTGGGGTATTACTAATATCAGATTTTCAACGTGTGGGCTTTTTGTTTTTGGAGTTAACAAGTTTTTGCAGGATGATTGACTAAGACAATATTGAAAACTACTAACGAATCTTTTTGCAGAACGCTTATCAAAGACCTTAGTTAAATTTTGAAATAGATTGTTTGGTAGTGTAGCAAATCATTCATTTAGATTAAAATTAACAAGTGTTTACTGTGTTTGGTGCGAAAGCACATCTGTGTATTACCCTCATGATTTGGTACATCGAAGTATCCTCTCCCCTTGTGCATCTGTGCGATCCTGGGTGTAAGAGAAACGATTACTAACTCTAGAACTTGGGCCTGTTATAGTGGGAAAAAGTACTCACCCCAAGACGACTCAGACCGGTAGCACCCTGAACCCGAGGGACTTCCAGCTGGTATATAAAAGTGGCTTCTTGGGGAAAACCCAAGAATCACGTGTGGTTCTGACGAGATGGATCAGAAAGGGGACTCTCGCCGCATGGATCATGCCCCACGAACGAAATGCCCGTATTAAAAACATTTTTTGTTTTAGTGTCCAACCATTCTATTGGTCGTTGCTTGGTATAGTGCAGGGTATAGTATCATGCTCGAAGACACTCACTATTGATCCCCTTGAGTAGAGATAGTAGTTCTTGGGAGGTCATTGCCCAAAGAATTTGAAATTGGTGTGCTCGAAAGACGTTAATGAGCCATGGAGGGGAGCCAATTGCCACCAAATTTCTAAGCTATCTGCTCTCGAGAAGGAAAGGTGTTTACCACCAATCTGGGGTATTTTGGTGGGCTATACCAAGTATACAAACCCTAGGCCTTATGGTCTATTAGGATGTACTTTTTTGTTGTCAACTTAAACATTCTTTTGAGTCCAAATTCAAACTAAAAATACTCTATCTTATGATTGTTCTTGTTTGCCAGAAATTGACCACAGAAAATAGAGTCAATTTTAAATCTCAGATCACTAAAAATTCACAAAGAGTCACAACTATTCACTAGAAAGTCACAATTTCTTTTTAGAGTCGCATCTATTTAACCTCCAATCGCATCTATCATTACGAGTCACATCTGTTTAGCATAGAGTCAACTCTGTCATTACTGTCATTATGAGTCGCATCTGTTTAGTGCACAGTCGCATCTGTCATTATGAGCCGCATCTGTGAGAGGGTTAACTACATCTGTTGGAGTCAGATATTAAACTTTATCAAAAAACCACAACTGGGAAACTGAACCGCATCTGTGAAATCCCACGACACATTTGCCATATTATTAGAAAACCAAAATTCACAGTCACTGTCCAGTCAACACTGTCATACCAGTTTCAGTTGTCTTGCCACAAATAGTCCTTGAATAGAAACTTGAAAAAATTTACTCAATTTTGCATCCTTTAGGTTCATTCAGTCATTACCATAGTTGTCTTAATTCAAAGTTTAGTTTTATCTTAGAACACATATTACCTTGCATTAAACTTCTAGAAGGGTCACTCTTACAAACCTTAGGATAAGTTTACCATCTACACTCTAGAAAGATCATAGTGTCAACAAAATTTGTCATTTGACCTAGTTTTATCAGTTTATCCTTTGTCCTACAGAGATTCCTCCTAGCGTATCAGTCTAGTTAGGAAACTCAACTTGTCTTTGATCCTCGTCCTACATTGGTTCCTTGACTTAACTAAATTGACGCCTTGGTTATACTTTAGGTAGTTGGTCCCTCCATCTTGGGTTTATATAATTGATTATTTTAGAACCTTGCTTAGACTTTGCATCTTCATATTTTAGACTAGTGTCATCCTAGAACATTCCTTATTTTGCATTCAAAAATCCCAAAAACATAGACTAGAATCATACTATCCATAGATAGAGTTCTGCATTCCTTGATCTTACATGGTTGAAACTAGGTCTAAGAGAAGAGAGAGAAAACATGTTGAACCCAAACGAATTCATCAATCCATTTTCCTCAAGACCCCACAAGACTCTACTGGACAAATTCACCACTAGAAACACTCAAGGGCATATTACAGTAGAGGACATAGAGGCCACTGCACAGGACCCTGAATTTGCCTCTTTTGTAGATGAGTACCTAGCAAATGATCGTCAATGATATTTAGCCAAACTGCTAGCTAAAGGCGCTACCTTACCCGCAGGATTTGATATTATCACCTTGCAAACTCAACCTACACAAGGGATAAACATAATGACTTCTAGTACTACTATAACTCAGATAAGCACAACTATGCCATCTGGCACACCTACACAGAGTATGATATTCCATACCTCTCCATTTGGTGCATTCGACATGACATTGGGATTTAATTTCATTGTTGGGGCTTCATCATCTACTCCCTTCAGTCCTCTTGTTGGGAGTAAAAGACCTAAAACATCAGTCTCTACACCTTATGTCAGTGTCACAAGGTCACAGTCAATGACCACACCTACTGCTAGTGTCACGAGCAACATACCATAGTCGATGGCCATACCTAGTGCTCAAGTCACTAGTACCATACCACAAAATACATGAACAGGAGGCATTCCCTCTTTCCAATATGGCAATCAAAATCCATTTTCCTAGACTGGCAATCAGAATCCTTTCTCTCAGATTGGTAGTCAGACTGGTAGTCATTTTATGCAGCATCCACCCCATAACACATTTACCAATATTCTAAATCCAAACCCGCCTCAAATACCAACATTCAATCAAAACCCATCATGAGACTTTGGATTTCAGAATACATATGCAGATCTACATAACCCGCCTAGTACGTCCTTGACCCAGGTTGATGTTTTACAAACATAGATACATGCATTACAAACACAAATGGATAACATGTCGGTGTCAAATAAGAAATATTTTTCAACGAAGGACATATGCCCATTTCCCTTTGATAGATCATTGTACATGACCCCTTTCCCTCATGGATATGTCATACCGACTCTCCCTAAGTACAATGGTAAACGGAATCCAATAGAACATACAAGGGAATTTTCTACCATATGCATAGATGTCGCCTATGACCCCACATATCTTATGAGACTATTTCCAAGAAGTCTTGTAGGAATTGCACTAGAGTGGTTTTCAGGTCTCGACTCTGGCATCAGATCTTGGGGTGAACTAGTTGAGAAATTTGTGGAGTAATTCTCCTTCAACATAGACCATGAAATAAATATAGCAACCTTGTGTCACACAACACAAGATGAAGGTGAAACATTCATCGCTTTCTTCCAAAGATGGAGGACTATAGCTAGTCGATGTCCTATCGAGATACCTGAAAAACAAAAAGTTACTATGTTTCAAGAAAACCTTCATGCAAAACTAAGGAGTAACTTAAGGGTACATTATTGTACATCTTTTTTAGAACTAGTGGAAAAAGGGGTTATAATAGAAAAGGATCTCATTGAAAAAGGCGAACTTAAGACATCAACATCCAATAGAAATCTGATCATGCAAAACACCCCCACTGATAGAAACAGATTTTGGTCTTGTAACAAAAATGTTACCAATGATCCCAGGGTAGTTGATGCTAAAACACTACAAGCGGGACCACTCATCACATTACAGGGACTTAACACATCTACCAATACCCTTAATTTTGTCAATCAACCTCCTAACATGGTTCAAAATACTCAATGTCAACAACAAAGGAGATTTCAAAAGTGTGAGTTCACTCCCTTAGGGGGACCCATTGAGTTTGTGTTCAAACAACTGTTACAACATAATCTTATATAGTTACAGGAACCAAGACAATACGATTCGGGACAATTTAAACTAGTTTGGTAGGATGACAATGCCTTTTGTGATTATCATAGAACCAAGGGACATAACCTACAAAACTGTCGACAACTGAAGAATATAATACAGGATCTTGTCAAAAGGAGAATAATTGAAGTTAGTGGATAGAAACAAAAGTCATCAAACACTGATCATCAAGTCTTTTCAGATCCACTACATGACCATGGGAAAGGAAATGTCCCCAGTTCGAGTACTAAGACCAATATGTCAGCCAACTATGCAGATATCCAACATGATTATAGTAGTGGAAAAACCATTCATTGCCTTCGCAGCACCGACGAGAATGTCAATACCATTACTATCAATACCAATCCCGAGTGCGTAGTTAACACTTGTCGTACTAAGTTCACTATCCTAGGCCCTCCATTGCAGCAAACACCATAACTTTCCAAGTTACAATATAACCTACTTGACTAGTTGGGGAAGACCCCAGCCCAAATTTCAATCTTGGAACTATTGCGTATTTCTGCTAAACATCGATCTATTCTCGATAAAGCTTTACAGAACACCACGGTCCCTAATGACCTTGATTTCAATCGTTTCTAGGAAATGGTGGGCTACTTGACCAATAATCACCATGCCACATTTTCTAAACATGACTATGCAACTGAAAAGATGAACCACAATGATCCTTTACATCTAGAAGTCCTTGTTGATGATACCAAAGTTAGACGAGTTTTGGTAGATGGAGGAGCAGGGTTAAATCTCTACACTTTAAAACTAATTAAGGCATTAGGAATCTCAAAAGCATGCGTAGACATGACCAAAAGTATTGTCATTAAATCTTATGATGATCAGGAATGAAATTCAAAGGGGGTGGTAACACTTCCTATCAAAATTGGTCCTGCAGTAATGGAGACAAAGTTCCAAGTCTTGGATCTCACCCTTCCTTATAACCTTCTACTAGGTAGACCTTGGATTCATGCCATGAAGGTGGTCCCTTCCACGTATCATTAGTGTCTTAAATTCCCTCACAATGGCACATAAATAACTATAGATGGTGACCCAGATCCATTCCAATACTGCACCAATCTTAAAGAGATCCCCCAACGTCAAGTGCCAGTAAATCAAGAGGCGTTATCATCTTATCCATCTTCCTATGTTGATCCATCCACACTCGCACCAACATCTATTTCACCCTCAGTTCCTACCACTCCTAGGGTTGAGATCCAAGACAACAGTTATGGAGAGCATTACATGAAGACATCTTATTGTGTTAGCCATTTGATTCCTCCTAATTCATACAGTTTACCTACATTAGATAGGAGACAATCTATGGTTACTACACATATTCCCTCGGCAACAACCTTCACTAAATGGGGTGAATTAAGCAAAGAAGCCGTAAATACAAAAGATGTCACTTCTTGGGTTTATAAGGAAGGTAATGAAGAACCTCTCTCACTTTCTCATATTCCTACCAATTTATATGGTAAAGTTTTCAAAATTATGCAAAGCAAGGGATACAATGGACAGAGTGGGTTAGGCTTAAATCAAGATGGAAGGATTGAACCAATCTTTGTTTCTCAATGGCCAAAAGGAGTGGGGCTAGGGTTTCAACCGATTCAGATTGGCATTCCTAGTACCACATCACCTTAACTCGAGGAAGTAAGTGCTTCAGAAGATATTGAGACATCTCACAAACCATCTGACCAATACCAATGTGACTCCCCTGACTCAAATGAATATGAGTGGGATTCCCTATCCTCTACCTCTTCCATGGAACTTGACAAGTTATTTGGAGAACTTGATTTAATGTTAGGATCCTCCCCAAATCCATTGAATTCTTGTCCATCAAAGAAAATGACAAAGGAGGAGTGGTTTAAACACTACTATTGGGAATCACTTGATCCTACCTCTTGGCAACCAGAGCCATCTATTTCACATAATCAAACCCTGGCATTAGGCCCACCTATCCATCCATCTAGCCCTAAACCTAAAAGCAAACAGGACTTAGTACAAGGCTTTTGTGATGATATGAATAACTCAATCCTTACCTTGACCCCATTAAACTTTGATAACTCCAATGATGACATGCCCTTAGTTTATCCCCTGCTCATTGATTGGGACCAACAAGACACACCTGTCTTAGACATTTTTGAGAACGACGAAGCAATTGCTGAGTTCCTGGGATTACGAGAAGGCATACCTAACAGTGATCACAAGGCTGGTTTTACCATTGACTTGGACAACAAATCATACTTTTGGGAATCTGTTCAACCCTCCAGTCGCAAAAATGAGAAAAAGAATAAACAAAATAAAAAGGATGAGTCTCTAGGTGAAAACCAAAAGGCACCTTTAGACAATCAAAAAGTAAAAAGAAAGGACACATCCGAAGGAAAAAACCTCTTTGAGGCACCTAAGGATGGAGGTTTGAACATTCTCCTCGTTGTACAAGAAAAGTCACCTATGCTTTTGGAAGAATCAGTCGAAGTCAACATAGGTACAAAAGAGAATCCTCAACTAGTTTATTTTGCAGCATCATTGACAACAAAAGAGCAGCCATAATTCCACAACTTCTTTGCACAGAGACAGATACATTTTGCTTGGTCATATGCAGACATGCCTGGTTTGGATCCTAAACTTGTCCTACATCATTTTCCCTTACAACCAGGTGCCAAACTAATGAAACAAAATTTGAGAAAAATGCATCCACAAATTACTTTATTAGTCAAGGCAGAACTCAAGAAACTGTTAGACATTGGGTTTATTAGATCAATCAACTATGCAAATTGGATTTCCAATCTTGTGCCAGTCACTAAACCAACTGGGGGCATCCGCATTTGCATGGATTTTAGAGATATCAACAAGGCTTGTCCTAAGGATGACTTCCCTCTACCCAACATAGATATGATAGTTGACATGACAGCAGGATATGAGATGTTGTCCCTTATGGATGGGTTTTCAGGATATAATCAGATCATAATTGCAACTAAAGACCAACCTAAAACAACTTTCACTTGTCCTTGGGGAACGTATTGCTGGAATGTTATGCCCTTTGGACTCAAAAATGCTAGAGCAACCTATCAACGTGCTATGACCACTATCTTCCATGATCTAGTACACACTCTTATGGAGGATTATGTTGATGACCTTATTGTCAAATCCAAGACTAGGGTAGAACATTTAGAAGTTTTAGACAAGATATTTCAGACGCTAGAAAAGTATAAAGTGAGACTTAATCCCAAGAAGTGTGTTTTTGGAGTCAAGTCAAGAAAGTTATTGGGCTATATCATTTCCAGATGAGGCATTGAAGTAGACCTGGCCAAAGTCAAAGCAATCATGGACATACCTCCACCAACCAATCTCAGTCAGCTAAGGAAATTACAAGGAAGATTGCAATCTATTAGAAGATTTATAGTCCAGTTAGCAGATAAGACACATCCTTTTCAACATTTACTTAAGAAAGGGGTACCCTTTGCATGGATAGTTAGATGCGACAAGGCTTTTTCATTGATTAAAGAATACCTACTCACACCACCAGTCTTAATGCCACCTGTTGAAGGACGACCATTGATTCTTTATATTACAGCAACCCATTCATCACTCGAAGCATTGCTTGCACAGAATGATGATGAAGGTCATGAAAGAGTAGTCTACTATATCAGTTGGACTTTGGTAGGTTATGAGCTCAACTATAGTACCATTGAATGTTCTTGTCTTGTAGTAGTATTTGCTACCCAAAAACTAAGGCACTATATGCTAAATCATCAAACAATGCTGATTGCCAAAATAGATCCTCTAAAATATCTTCTAAGCAAGGCAGCATTAACAGGGAGACTAGCCAAATGGGTTATGATACTTAGTGAGTATGATATCCAATATGTAGAAAGAAAGGCCATTAAAGGACAAGTCATTGTTGATCAGTTATCCGATGCACCAATACAAGCAGATCACCCATTAGTTGCAGACTTTCCTAATGAGTTTATATTTACAATTGATACAAACACAACGTGGAAGCTGTACTTTGATGGCTCACATACCAATCATGGTTCAAGGGCTGGTATATTGTTTATCATTCCACAGGGTGATTCCATCCCAAAATCATTCAGAATTGCATTCCCATGTACTAACAACATAGCAGAGTATGAAGCTTTAGTGATAGGGTTACGCATGGCAGTCAAGTGGAAAATTAAGAATCTACAGGTTTATGGTGATTCTCAACTAGTAATCAGATGGGTGAATGATGAGTATGAGACTAAGGATGAGAAACTTGCTCCATATAAATGCATGGCTGATAGCTTTAAAGAGTACTTTGAAAAAGTCATATTTCATCAGATACCTCGTGTGTTAAACAGGGCAGCAGATGCTATGGCTACAATTGCATCACTTCTCAACATTCCTAACAATGTGCCTAAGTTTGAGTTCTTGGTAGAACAACTTTTGGTCCCAGCCTACGATATCCTAGATTCTGAAATGGTGTGTGACATTGTTGGTCCTGACTCCCCATGGTACAAAGAAATCTATGACTACCTTCATGCTGAAATCATACCCACTGGCCTATCAAATAACCAATGTAGGACATTCTTCTGCAAGTCAGCCAAATACACCATCATCGAAGACACCCTATATAGACGTTCCTTAGATAATACCCTACTGAGATGTCTTGATTCTAATGAAGCACAAGCGACCTTGCGAGGGGTGCATGAGGGTATATGTGGGTCCCATTCTAATGGTCCTACCTTAGCTAAAAAGATCATGAGACTGGGTTATTACTAGCCTACTATGGAAAAAGACTCATATGTCTTTGTAAAGAAATGTCGTCAATGCCAAGTTCATGGAGACTTGATACATGCCCCAGCACAGGAGCTCCATCCTATAACATCACCATGGCCTTTTTCCCAATGGGGACTCGACCTCATAGGTAAGATTCACCCCACATCATCTAATGGACACAAATTCATTATTACTGCCATTGAGTATTTTACGAATTGGATTGAAGCCATTCCTATGACATACATTACCGGTACACATATTTCTAAGTTTATCCTAAATTATATCATCTTTCAGTATGGTGTCCCTCAGTCCATCATCACGGATAATGGCCGCCCATTTAAAAATCAAGAAGTTCATCATCTTTGTGAGGAATTTCATATTCAACATCACTTTTCCACTCCCTACTACCCACAAGGTAATGGCCAAGCAGAGGCATCTAACAAAACCATCATTCGAATCCTCAAGAAGACTGTCAATGATGTTGGTTGTGAGTGGCATTTACAGCTTAACCCTGCCTTATGGGCTTATCGCACAAGTATCTGTACTCCCACTGGTGCCGCTCCCTATTCACTAGTCTTTGGTTTTGAAGCTATTCTTCCTATTGAGGTCGACATTCCTTCCCTAAGGGTATCCTTGAAAGGCCACATTGATGATGAAGAGTATCGAGTATCGAGACTTCATGAGCTAGAATTCTTGGATGAGCAAACACAGAAGGCACTAGACCATCTCTAAGCATATCAAAATCTCCTTTGTCATAGCTATAACAGGAAGGTCTTGAATAGAAACTTTGACATTGGTGACCTCATTTTAATTGAGAATCCAAAGAATCAAGTAGAAAGAGACAAACCAGGAAAATTTGAACCAAACTAGTTAGGACCTTATATTGTTACAGAAGCTTTTGGATTAAGAGCGTACCAACTCTCTACTCCTAAGGGGGAACCATTGTCCTCACCAATTAATAGTCTGCATCTGAAGAAGTTCTATGCATAGCTTCTGAGAGCCTTGTCTTATTTAGCAAAAATAAATAAAAAATCACAAAATCACAAAAATCATTACCAAGATGAAAACCTGGCAAACATGCATCTTGGTAACACCAAAAAAATTAGATAATCAGGAAAATAGTAAAGAAAAATTATTCATCCAATAGTGAAAACCACTTCGGTGGCGCTCTGGATAGGTACCATGGTGAAAACCTAGCAAACAGGCGCCATGTGTAGTTGACTTTGCTCCTTTGTCTACTATTTTTCTAATCTACTTATCCCTGTACATAGTCCACTTCTCTGTACATAGTCCACTTCCCTGTACATAGTCCTTATCCTTGTACATATTACCTATCCCTGTACATATCCCTTATTTTTCTTGTCCATCGCTTGTATATACCATTCATAATAAGTGGTAGTCTTTCCCATAACTTGGAATGATTGACATTGAGTGCATTTCATATCCCCCATTTTACCCTATTCATAATCAATTGTTCTTATACTCGACTGGGGACAAAAACTTGACGTGTGTCATATTGATTTTTCCATTGGCTATGTTGAAGATGTAAAACTATTGAAAAATCCACAAACATCACAAAAATGACCTGTGAAAACACAAAAACATCATAAAACTTCAAAAAGACAAAAAAAAAATCAAAACATTTCAAAAATCCAAAAATAGCATTAGATTTAGTTGCACTTGTTAGTCTTTGTCATTTTTTGAACTATGTTGCCTCTATGACTGGACATAGTCAAGGGTATCTGCCGATGTGCCCCCGAGGCATTAGGTCAGTTCGTTTAGGTTTGATTGTATAAACTCATGCTTCCATTCATAATTCTATAGGACAAGGTCGTTGGTCATGTCGAACTGCTAGGTCTCTACATGTATAACGTAGGCAAGGCCATCAATCGATGAGCCCCCAAGGCCACACTAGGTCATTCCATTAGGGTTCGTCATAATCACTTTCACAGATGTCTTCTATTTGTAGTCAATTTTTTTAGTCAAAGTCAAGTCGAACTACGAGGTCTCTGTGTGTATAATGTAGGCAAGGCCATCAATCGATGAGCCCTTGAGGCTGCACTAGGTCAGTCCTTTAGGGTTTGTCGTCACACATAGTCAATTTTCAACATGTCATATCAAGTCATGCATCAATTTGTTGAACAAGTCAACAATGTCTCTAAGTCAAATCACACAACTTGCCAAACGTAACAATTAACACAGATCAACTTATGTCTGCTATAGGATGTGTCCTTCCTAGAAATAGGCATCATGAAACCAATCAACCTGAATCTTGTTTAGGATGGGCCCTTCTTGAATATTGATATCAGCATGACAATTTATGTCTTATACAGGATGAGTCCTTCCTGCATAATCGACATTGTAAAACAATCAAGCATAGCCTTACATAGGTTATCACATCAACGGATTTGACTCAATGCCTTACACGATACATGTCTTTCTCAAACCAAGCTTTATCATGCCTTATACAGATAGTCATAACATCGAAACTAGACTCACAGTCTTATCCGGTATGTGTATCTCCTAAAATCAGGCTCTATCAATTACAATAACTCATGGAAACAGATCAAGTTTTGGAAAATATTTTATTGGCTTTTTGACTTTATGGCTTATTTAACTTATCATTAATCTTGAATTGATGACTTGGAATCATGTTACTAGTTTCCTCAAGGATGTCCCATGAAGGATTTAGAGGAGCGATGATGTCTCATGACCTGTCTTTTACTTTGTTTGTTGTCCAATATTTGTCTTGACAAAAAGACTAGGGCAAATTGTGCCCTTAGTATGAGTTAACGACACTCCTTGTCTGCGACTGTCTGTTGTTAGCAAATGGATGACCTTGCACACCTTGATCTATCTCATATCATGGTGTTTGTCTCCATTTGTATTAGTCCCGCCCAATGATGATAAAGTGAAATACCTTTTGTGATACAGTGAAACATCAAAGATTCTTAATACATGACATCTATCAGATCTCTTTCGTTATTTCTCAATTTTTCTTTCCGTACTAATAGTTCTTCTTTCTTGCATTATGACAAAGTCCTGTGACACACAACAATATAAGTCATCCTATGTATCCATACATGTTAGAAAAATACATACATATAGGAATTTATCATATTTAGGAAATTATGGCATAATAGACATTCATCATCATACAATACATATCATAAGCATTCCATGTACAAAAAAAATGTAAATATATGCATCACATTACATTTGTATACCATCACATGTAGCATGCATTGTCCATATAACATCATATAGAATCCACATTACATCATTAGTTGCATCAACACATCATAAAAGATATCATCATCCATCACATAGGCATGTCATATAAACATCACATGTACAAATAAACAACTGCATAATTAATACATAGAAATGTGTATCATATATATATATATATATATATATAT